>JABASI010001472.1:0-21310 GCA_019776505.1 Tomocerus nigrus
CCATGGATTGTCCCTTTAAGTCCAGACAAAGAAAAGGGCCATCCTTAAATTTTAGGTCACGGGAGCCAGTACACCAAAACATGCCACACCTCCCATTAAAGGGCAAAAACCCTTTCACCGATTTTCAGTTATTAGTAACGCTGTTTCCTCATATTTGATGTATATTTAGACTTATTTGCTTTATTTAGCATGTGCACGAGTTGAACTTGAAGCAACCTGTTAGGTGTTCACGTGTTCAGTTGACTATTTACAGATTACGTTGTGTTTCTGCGCTAAGCCCCGCAGTTATTACAAGTTTTACGGCTGAATATATCTTGGATGATTATAGAAAAGGGCATATATCATAGGAGAATGTATGTATAGTTTCTGTAATAGTAGATGTACCTATTTCTCTCCCACACGTGTAAACTTGGATCGAGGGTCGAACTGTCGAAGAGACATCCAATGAACCTATTTACATTACCAAGTCTCTGTCTCTGCTCTAAGTGATAAGAAAATGCTTAAATTTTCTTACTTACATCAGCTTGATTCTAAAATGTATTTAGTTACACAGATTGTTGTTTGACGTGAGTTGACTATTAACTCACATTCCCCATTGCTTATTATAATGATTGTGTGTGTGTTTATAAATCTCTGGCTAAAGCTAAACTTGTATGCTGAATGCTGTATGACACACACAACAAACAAACGGTGACATTTTACTAACTTATTGTGTCCTGTTTCTGTCTCACATAATGCGTCAATGCGTGTATCAGATTATCTTGCTTAACTGAATGTAAAAAAATCTAAAGCAATTATTCTCTTATCTTTCTGAGTATCATATCACTAGGAATAATAGCATAAATTCAGTAGATTACTCATTCACTTTATCAGGAAAGTGACATTTCAACACTTTGTTTGCAGATTTCCCTTTATGTTTAAAAACATTTTTGGGGTTTTGTTACACTTTCTTCTTCCTGTAGAGGATGCTAATGTTAGTATTGCATGGAGTCGGATAGATTGATTTGGCGGAGTGTAGTAACTCGACCTTACATCATCCTCACCTAAACGATCATGAATATCATCATTACTATTGACTCTAACTCAATAAAATATGTGCAATTATTATTGGATAGCAACTTTGGGAGTGCCTGCAGTAACTGATACTCTTGATGACTTTTAGACCTTGGTGAACTATGAACTTACTAAGTTACTACTCTAGATAAAATGATAAAATGAATGTATGTTATCATGCTAGTGTATCTATATATAGATGGGTAGAGCAATATTTTCGAGCCCTTCCTCAGTAAAATTATCAAATTCACAAAAATATACCCTGCAAGATTTTAATTTTGGAGACTCATTCAATATTCCTTTTTTCGTTTTTATTCGACAGAGTATTGATGTTCATTTCTTTAAAAGGATCTACGAATGACTGGGTAACTTTTTGGAGGCACATTGATTTATAAATCAGTTTTGCTGAAAAATCACTTAACTTCTTTTCGAGGAACTGCCACCATACTATAAATTGGGCAAAGTTAATGTGTGTATTTTTTGAACTACCTATACGCACGTGTATTACCTGATTAGAGGATGCCAATATCCTAATTTATGTGTTATGTGTTTATTTCGCTCGGTATTTTCTGGTTTTTACTGACTTTATCTACTCTTTACTTGCCAAATCAAATCTGTTTCATAACAACATTGTTTTTCAATTGCGTCATGGATCATAGTGCACCAATCTTCTCAAAACTCGATATATTTAGTAATTTCATATCATTTGATTGCTTCTGTAATCACTTCATTACTCTCAATTCGTATACTTAACAATAAAGCAGAGAAATACGGATGTAGAGCACTACTATTAGCATTACAAGACATGATAGGAGAAACATAACAACATTACAAATTGTCTCATTTCAACAAAGAACTTTATATTTGTTTATTCATATAATAGGAAGTAATGGAATAGAACACACAGGGCTTTAGATGTATAGACCTATTAGAGACTTTGATTTACTAGGACTATATACTAGCCGAAAGTAGAATAATAGAATTGTCACAAATTATTAGAGGTATTTGTAATGTGCATCTATGTAGTATTGAGAACATTCACTGAGCAAATGTAAATCAGTATATTCTTTAAGAAGAGAACCTATTGCAGTGTCAATCGGTCAATGTCAGGGTTCTGATTTCAAGTTTTAAGGAAATCCATAGTACTCCTTACGTATAATGCATAATAAATAATTATGCTAATACTTAACGTGCTAGTCGGATTATTTCCTATAGGAATATATCTTTTAATGAGCCTCAGTTCAAGCTATGTGAGCTGTGATAATCCCCGATGGGAATTATCTCGGGTAGGCTTTACAGGTGGCACTTTACTGTACTGTACTGCGTAGTACTGAAGTCCTGAAGTATTGAACATTTCTTATCATATCCCTGAATTCTTTTCAAATAGAATTGCAATTTGCATGGTGTTACCAAATGCTTCAGTGTCGATGTCCAACGCTTGTAGTTCCATCTTTGATAGGTTCATACATATCAATGTTTTGTTGTGCAAGTCACATTTCTTACAAGAAAAATAAATCCGATCCGAGTAGCAATCAATTTGGTTTCTGATAAAATGTCAATTATAGTATAGTCCTATCAAAATTACCTACCTATATTTGGTTATTTTGCAAGTCATGAATCATGAAAGTAAGTTGTGTTTTTGTTGAACATATCAGATTTATGGCAATTATAAATGTATTTAACTAGTTGACATCTTATTCTAATTGTTTTTAGTATGTAGGCAAAGTACATTAGCAGTCATCAAAGTCATGATTCTGAAAAGGCCACCGTCTTCGTTAACGTGAAATAAATGAGTTCTTATTGATGATTGTGAACATGACTATGACAATGACACAAGAAAAGAGCTCATAACATAAACATATTAAGAACACTGTGAGATAGAATAGAGAGCGAACAAACAATAGCCTGCTATGTTATGATAATGGAAGGGGCGTTTGAAAGTCAGGTGAAGCTAACAAACAAAATTGAGTTACTGATAAAGCCCAAGTGTACAAGTAGCAGTAATTCTTGGGTGCAACTAACATTATTAGTGATATGTAGTTGTTTGTTTTAGTTGAAGATGTTTTCGAAGTTCAATCTTTGGACGTAAATAAAGTTGGGGATATTTTTGTTGGAATAATTGTGAGTAAAGCAGGTAAATAAGTTTACCGAGGCTGAAAAAGGAAAAAGACGCGTCCTCTTAATTATATCTCCTTTTCTGACAATTACATGCAGATTCTTTGTCTAATAAATATGAGCTTGTCCCTTTAAATTACAGCGACTATGTCAAATGACAAAAGGCAATCCCACGACAAAACCGTCTATACTCACAACATCTAAAATCTTCAAAGCATTTTTGCCCAAATTTTCATAATGTTCCTTTATTTATAGACGAGCGTTGGGAGTTTGTGAGAGGTAACGATAAGTAAGATGTAATCTTCTTTGTAAAATCCAATATATTATGTAATCTATGCGGGTGAGCAAACAAGTTCTTGTTTTCTTATTATTTGTTAAGTGCCTGTCTACCTAAGTCCTCAGATCTGAATCTTGCTCTTACACAGATTTTGTCAACGATAAGCTTAGTCCACAAATGGGATCGTCATTTAATTTTAGTATTTTAGCCAAAATTGGCTATGCTGTGTTGCTAGGCTGGACTCGAGCGTCTGTCTCGTGAGTATATGTCTCTCGTACATTTAGATAAGATTAAGAGGCTGTAGAAAACTGCCTTATTTAGCACAAAATCAAAGTTTCTTCCAAAAATAATGCTCTAGCTGAACAGTAATAACGATAAACAGTAACAAGTCCGAACAAAGCAATACCTGTGTAACAAAGTTTTTCTTCTTTGATCATTTGGGTGAGATAATATAAATTCTTTTGAAGTTGCTTCTGTATTAAATAAAATAAATATTATTTCTTCATGTGAAAGAATCAGGTAATTTAGTTTTTTATAGGAATATTTGTAACTTGATGAACGTGATTAGATGTAATACCTTTTCCATCATTATTACCTACTATTCATTATTAATTTATGACGATTCATTACTAATTTCGTATTTAGTTAGATTTTAGCTAAGTATTTATTGCCCAAATAGCGTTAGAAAGGTGAGCATTTTGTTACAAGGGGCTGAATTTAAAGTGTCGTGAAATTTGAGACAATGATTTCCTACTTCCTACTTAATAAATGCATAAAGGTAGGTACTTAATGGCTATGCGCTTATGGAAATGACTTTATTATCAGAATTAATTTTAATAGGTGAGGAAAATGACTAGGGCAAGGCGCATCATCACTGTACACCAATATGGTTGAGGATTTTATAACCGATTGCAGGGATTGGATTGCCAAGTTCTATGGATAGTGGTTAATAATAGGCAGTGACTAGTAGTAAGAATGGTAGTGGTATAATTTTTCTACTTGTTTAGCATAGCTAGATTCTTGTTGTAGCTTCAATATTTTCTTTTCCTAGCTTAGCAAACAGAGCATTTTGTCTTTACGATGCTCAGAATCTACACGAACGCGACTGAGTATGCTAATTGCTATTAATAATGATAGAATAATTATTAGGTAGTGTGCGTGTATGTGGCGTATGTATTCTGTGTATGGTTATTACTTGAGCATGGAATGTGAATTGCCTCTATTATAAAGTAAAGGTATTAAAGTTGAAGCATAATATTCTAGTGTATATGTAATGTGCATTTTGTGAGGAGTTTGTTCTTATGACATACCATTGTTAATATTACATTTGTGAAAATGGTAGTAGCAAAGTAGATTCAATAATTTAATACGCCACTATTCTACGAGGAATACTAGAGCATAGAAGAACACATGCAGATGTACATACACATACGACATTACATAACATACCTGATTTAGGAGAGAACTAATGGCTGCTTTAGGAGCTGTTACAATGCATCCAAATCTATCTCTAATTCCAATTGTACGCGTTCAGTTGTGAATAAGACCTTCATCGGTACTCATCTCATCATTCAATTGTCAGACAAACATACGTTTACTTAGTTTCCACATAGTTTAACATTGAGGTTTAACTACACATTACATAAATCACACTATACAGACAGAAAAAAGGTAAGAGTTGGACAAACAAAATTAAAATACATTAACATTGTCAGAACTTTAAAAATCATTATCCTGTATTTTAAAAAGACAATTCTGTCTGCCTACACAAAAAATCTTTACAAATTTTATTAAAAGTTGAGAACTTTTTATTTGTTGAATGCAACTCCTTTTTTGCTAACGTTGAGAGAAATTTTCTTTGATAGATTTACATTATAAAGTTAAAGCCTCATGATTGAAATAATGACAAAATAACCAAGTTATCCAACTATAGCCTATAAAATATTATATGTTCGTATTCATTATTTACTATCATTGAGTGTGATTTTTATCGCCAAACTTAGGTATTAGTATTACATGCACACATTGCTGAAGTATTCCTGTGCACGAAACTCAACTACGATACCTATACAAGAAAACTGTGAGTGTATCAATTTTGAACACTAATATTTTACTGGTATGACTCGCCACGGGAGACCATCAGGTACTTCAACATTAATACTTTTATTTTTCCAGTTCTCTTGTCTATACATAATAATAATATTTTACTACTGACATAGTAAGCACACCGCAATGCATTGACTATAACGCATACTTCCAACATAATGGTTTCCCAAAATTCAAGTAATTAATTTTCAAATAATTTAATACATTAAACACTTTAAAGATAGTGAAATTATTTTCCTGGTGAAACTACACGCATGTTAAGGCAGATTTGGGTTTGAGGTACAAATGATATGTATACAGATAAGCATTAAGCATGTGTGTAGATTTTTACAAGATCTCTGATAGATATCTTGCCGTATTTTATCAGTTGTCTATAAGTACATGCAAACTCGCATTTACGGTCGTATTTGTTAATTTAGTTTATACATGAAACACAAACACTTTTCAGCGTCAAGAACTTATACCTATAGGTACTTCCTTCGATCTTATGGACTATGATATCGTAATTCCGTTCGTGATCGCGATATGCAATACCGTGGTTATATATCACACACTATCATATCATATAGAGGAAAAGTTGAACCCAATTTGTATGTTTCCTCCATTAGCTACTGCTATAAACTATCTAAGTTTGATCAAGTACTTCAGGTTCCAAGTATCATGCAAACTTCCCATTTCCGGTTTTCGGATATTAGAGTAATAAGGAAGTTTTGATGTTTTTGATTCCCCTGGCTTTATAACTCAATTTATAGCGCTTAAGTGTCAATATGACACTTACATATTTAAGCAATTAAGCGATTCTTGCAATTACTACGTTGTAATTGCAGGCCTTTTCCCTACTGCGTATTTGTTTTGGTGTTTCAAATGCGACGTTCCAGGAGTATTAAAGGTAACGCCTATTGCCAAAGGATGAAGGACCAATTACATTTTACTATGTTGATTCTTACTTGGGAAAATAGCTTTATTAGGGCAACCTGTTATATTACAGCATATTAAAGGACATGAAAGCTTGTATGTGCTATATATGGCATTGCTACGTAATTTTTTGAGAATGACGGAAATAATTACACTTAAGGGTTCTAAGTAGGCTAAATACCGTTCCATTAGAGTAAAATAGTTATAATTACTGCTTAATTGTCCAAGCCAACATTTGCGTATCCTGAATTCCTTGTCCATGGTTTTTCATTATATCAAGACTAAAGCTAAATCCATCCGTATAAATAGATATAGATAGATAGAAGAAAATCAATAATATTTATTACGTATAGTTTTATACTGCTAGCAACAACAGGTTACTTGACCGATTTATTAATTAATTTATCCGGTGGATGAGGCATGTTCGAAGTAATTAGCAGTAAGATGTGTACTATAACTTTGCAAACAGGGAACTTATGTCCATGTGTTTTTGTCTATTAAAGGAAAAGGACGGTTTGGAAAGCGACCACCTTCCTTTACAATTGATTGCGGGGGTAGCTCTAGCGATAACTCGAACGATTCGGGGCTTGAGTGCGACTTCAGCTCGGAATCTCAATTAAGTTGGTGTAGCAGCGAAGACTCTCAACTAAGCAGAGCGTCAGTCACATCCATTCCTGCTCTCCTCAACTCAAAACGAGTAAGTTATTTATTTTCCACCTCTTTCAAATGCTTTTATCTTGTACAAGATGCTATGATTAGTGCTACATCATCAGATCATGTACTTACATATACCTATGTAGGTAAGAACTAAGAAGCTTCTTAGAACATTTCATCTCAGTCTACTCCTCTACGAATGAAATGCAATTGAATCTTCAAGGTTCAGTATAGCCCCACAATATCCAAAGTAAAATAACACCAAATTAATGAAAACTTTGCTTAATGCTATTTTAATGCCCAAATTCCAGTTGGAGCGTCATAAAAGCATAAGTCGCATCACTGAATGTAAATATGGGAAAAATGGATGAAAAATTATCTAACCTGCAACAAAAAATTGACAGTAGTATTTAATGTTGGTACACATTTGTGCAATGTTTCATAAAGCACTTAATTTCTTGTAGTTAAAAGTTAGAACTGTTTTTTTGACATTATGTTAAACTTGACAAATGCTTTTGTCTCGGCAAACTTGCCATTGAGATTGTTTTTATAGGAAATAATATCCTCCAATGTAATGCACGTTTTGCAATATTACAATACATTTATTACTACACAGGTGTGTACCTATAGGCTAAATTCTAAACAATAATATTAGAGCGATGATTGCGAATGGAAGCATTGTAAGAGAAAATAATTACTTATGGAACGCTGCTTTGTTCAGTAGAGACTATTCAGAGAATACTCGTTAATATTCTGCAATTGTTATTTGCAAAATTTGTATTGGGCACATTATGTATTCCACTTTGGTAAGTCGCATTAAGTAAATGAATGGGACAAATTTGCACTCTGCTGAATATTCATGTAGTTTTGAACAACATTTAAATTAAGAACGTGATCACACAATCGGCCTGTGTTCATGTTCATGAATCAATCTTTAATCACATAAAATATTACAAGTTAACCATATCCACCTAGTTGACATGCACATTTAATTTGGGAGCTGTCAGGACCAGAAGTGCTCGTCTGGAACTACTACCAACATTGAATTACATAGCATCTCAGTCTACTCCTCTACGAATGAAATGCAATTGAATCTTCAAGGTTCAGTATAGCCCCACAATATCCAAAGTAAAATAACACCAAATTAATGAAAAATAACCATATCCACCTAGTTGACATGCACATTTAATTTGGGAGCTGTCAGGACCAGAAGTGCTCGTCTGGAACTACTACCAACATTGAATTACATAGCAGCAAAAATAATATTATTATTAAATTGTGTGGTCGATATAAAGAAAATATTCATTAGGTAAATTATGCATTTGTCCCACGTGAATATTGGCTGAATATTAAACTGTAAATAATGTAAATTGCAGTTACGTACGAATATCTAATAGCAAATATTATGCAAACATTTATTAACTTGTAGAAGCTGCTCTGTTCTATGATTCTTCATCATATGCTTTTTACTAGCCACTAATATTTTGCTTTGTTTTGAAACATCTAGACCTATCGCCTGTTCGTAAGAAAAACTAACACCAAAAATGTAGAACCGATTTTTAGGCTTGTAAGATTGTTCATCACATGCAAAATGCAAATCAATTTTAGTATGTATTAAGGAACAGCATAGCAGAATGGAATGGTTTTTTCCAGCAAAGACAGAGCATTCTAGCATGCCAAAGCCAGAGATTTCTATCGATCTGTTACATTAGCCAGCATAGAATTAAATTGATCAAGGTAGAAAATAAAAGAGGCAGAAAATCTAGTGCTGAATTAATATATTTAAAAAATTGGAGAGTACCTATAAGTACCTACACTAATGTTGTTACAGTTTTCATTTTTATTTCATTTCCACTGTTTTTAATGTATCATTCTCTCTTTTCGCGTCTATTGCTCATCAATGAATCCAGAATTATCTAATGAGATCATTCTTTGGCTTAGAAAAAATTATAAATTCCAGATAGGGTACATAAGTACGAATTTACGCCGCTACGCTAATTCTGAGCCATAAATTTTGACCATTTTAGTCGAAATTAGATTATACTAAGTAAAAGTGCTCAAATATCTTCCCTTCTTTTATTGGGGTGTCTTTGACCCCCATACACCCCTTTTCAGATACGCCCTACTAACGGTTTAACAGTGTATTTATTTATTTCTGCCAATAGTAGAAACTCGATCACGTTCTATCCAAACCATCCATTTTCATATGCATTTAGAAGTCTTACCATGAATTTATCATTAAAACTGCAAATGAGTTAAAAAAAGTGTTATTAATCCATGTACTATGTACATCGCATCATGTTAATTGTCTACAAGCAAAGGTAGCTAGTAATAAGTTTGATGGTTAGTAAGAATGTATCTACAGATCATTAAAATGTTAAATATTTGGTGTAAATATTGACTGAGAAAATGATGAGTATAGGTACTGCGACTACTGTATGGTTGCTTTAAATTACACTCGTTATTGGTTTCATGATTACAGTATATTTAACAGGCGGGTATAAGTATAAATGGTGATTTGATGGTGGACTACTTCATTATCGTTGTAGCATACACTCGTACATTATAAATACGAAAGTTTTGTTTTTGTAGGAACTGATTGTGGACGAAAGAAGTTCATCTCAACTCTTCGATTTAAGTCTCGTTTCTAATAACAGTCAAGTAACAGTCTTGGATTCAACATTTTCCGTTGAAAAATCCCACAAGCATTTGTTATCGGGAACAACAGCTATGTAAGTTTTCTATGTCCAAGTAAAGACTATAAGAAAATGACATAATCCTTGTTTATGGGATATGGAAGAAAGAGCAAATATGTTTACGAGTATGAGTAAAGTTAAATCATTTTTTAGTCTTGCGATAAAACATAATTCTTACAAGTAAGTAAATAGAAAATGAACTGCATTTGTTGAGGATAAGTTGAGAATACAAATATTGGGTATAGATTAAACCCCTATCTTTCAACAAAGTAAGTAAGTCATACATCATTCATGCAGATATTAGTCGAGAGCGAAATTTATATTTTTCTATGAATTCTGTGTATTGCAATGGGCTGGAAATCCCTGTTTTAATAGCTACCTACCTATATTAGGCTTCTTTTATTACAGAAGAGATAAGAATTGAAAACGGAAAATTACAGCACAGATCACAGAACAAATATTAAATACTATTTTCAATTATACCAATTCCGTGAAATGAATCGCTGTTAATAGCAGTCTTTCTTCTGACAGACATTAATCCGAAAAAAATTACTGGGTTGTTGTTATTTACTTGTTTAGCGACCTTAAACTGAATTGGGCCTGTGTTTAAAGGCATAATATTTCCTGTGGATTGGAACAAATATTTTTCTTTTAAATGATCATGAGGAGATGTAATGAATATCTGTCCGAAGGGTAAAGGTTGCTATCAAGACCAATGAACAAGAGTTTACACATTGGCTTTATCATTTTAGGTCTCCAGACAGCACAGGCATGGGAGTGTCGCCATCACCTTTCAGTCAAGTTTCCCGAATGAATAATTCTTTTTTGTCGGGGTCAATGTCCCAAGGCACCATCTCTGCTTCTGCGGCTACACAGTCACCCGTGCCAATGAAGCGTGCCAAATTCAGTTTCTCATCCCCAAATTCAGGGAAGGGTCTAAAACTGAGAAATCAAAATCAGAACCCAAATCAAAATGCTTCTCCTGTCCGCTCTAGCGCTGGAAAGCGTCTTCCAATTGGCACAATTCCAGCCTTGGCCACAACAAGCCTTTCTCCAACGTCTAGTGACCGGAGGGCACATTTACAGATTGTTTCACAACCCGAAGAGCAACATCGGGCTAGATACCAAACGGAAGGTTCTCGTGGAGCTATTAAAGATAGAAAAGGAAATGGTTTTCCCACAGTCAAATTGACAGGCTACGACAAACCTGCCACTCTGCAAATTTTCATTGGAACAGATCAAGGGAAAGTTAGCCCACACATGTTTTATCAAGCTTGCAAAGTCACAGGGAAAAGTTCAACCCCTTGCATTGAGAAAAAAGTCGAAGGAACGGTTCTCATCGAAATTGAATTCGAACCATCAAAAGACATGGTCATTGGGTAAGCCCTTGACAAAATATTTTCTAATAAATGCGTTCAAAAAGAACAATTTGTATTAATTTTCTGTCTGTTTTGAAGATGTGACTGTGTTGGAATCCTTAAAGAAAGGAATGTGGATGTTGAACAACGATTTCCATTTCATCATGCTTCTCAAAGTAGGAAAAAGTCTACTAAATGTAGAATGATATTCAGAACTACAATTGTTAACTCAATGGGAATCGAAGAAACATTACAAGCAGCGTCACTGCCTATTCTTTGCAGTAAGATTCTTTGTTTTTTGAAAAAAAATCAAGTTAAATCAAGTAAAATCGAAACTAATGTTGAAATGAATTTGTATTGCAGCTCAGCCGCCAGGATTACCTGAAGTGTGCAAGCAATCCCTTTCAGAATGTCCAGCCAAGGGAGGGTTAGAGTTGTTCATGATCGGTAAAAACTTTTTAAAGGACACCAAAGCTTTATTTCAAGAAGAAGATCCTGAAGGACGAATTCTTTGGGAAGCTGTTTCCGAACCTCACAAAGATTTTTTGCAGCAGGTAAATCATAAATTGAGCTAATTCAGGTCTTCTCAATGACTCTGCTGAGAAAACCTTTAAAAACGCATGTTTTTGTGTTTTCTTTTCAGAATCATGCGATATGCAATGTTCCAGCGTATAAAGATGAGTCAATTCAGCGTCCTGTGGAGTGCAAGGTTTCGGTTGTGTCTGGGGGCAAACAGAGTGAGCCCCATCGGTTCACATATTTACCAAATGTTACTCCTGGTGAGACAAAATGATGCCAATATGATAATAATAGCTTTGTAGTGTTGGCTAAAGGACTGGCCGTTACTTCCATGAGGTCCTGATTTTCACTGCACTTACGATATAAGATTTGTATGAAAGTGATAATAAAGTGTCGTGAGAGCATTGGATATTTACGCTGCGTTTTGCGGCAGCTATAAGCCTCGAATTGCTAAATATTTATATTTTACATGTACTTTTATCTGGGTCGGGATCTCATGGATGACCTGTCTATCCGACAAATTGTACCATAAGACAAGAAATAAGATTATTATTATTCTATATATATTTTGTAAGTTTGTTATGAGCATTCCTAGTCGTTTCGCCTTACAGACCTACCTGCTCCCGACGATTCCTATTTGATTTCATTCCTTTCTCGTGCCATTGCTGCCAAAGATTCCATTAACTTAATGAATATTCATCGATAATCCTAGCTTAACCTTGTAGTGGTGCCTTTTCTGGCTACTTGTACAAACCTCCTCTCTGTGCTTAACCAGCACTCTCTCTCCTTTGTGCTTCTTTATGTATACGTACAAATGACAATTTTAAATTAAGCATTTTTTTCCTATTTTTCTTATTGGTAAAATTGTAAATTCAAAAAATTTCAACTGCTTTTTGAAAATAATGTGTAATGACCTGTACAAATGTACGTATAACCAACTCTAGTCGTGATAGATGGTACTGCCAGTCCTTATTTTTGGTATGATTGGGAAATGGCGTGATTGATTATTTCTGTCAGTGTCATCATCTGAAATACAAACCTCGAATCTTGTACAACTTACGTTAGATATATTTTACTTCCTTCACCACTCCAAAATGCTGTCTTTCAAACAGCCTTTGAATGGTTGGATTGGTTCGGCTAACTTTTTCTCTCAACTTTATTGGATAGAATTTAGAATACTAGCCGTCTGATAACCAACCAACCATGTGTAGGGACATTGACAGAAGTGTATGAATCTTGGGTGTTTGAATGGGGGATGAATGAAGCTTTCGGCCATTTTAAGGGCGATTGAAATGCAAAATATGATCAGGTCAGAGACCAGTGTACTTTTATTTTGTATACTTTTGTAAAAAATGTCAACACCTCTCTACTATTTAAACAATTCCTTATTTATTTCACAAATTGTTATTTTTATTACACATAGGACCAAAAATGTATCACTGTAGTTATTATTATCATTATTATTATCTATGCTTTTTTGATTGATGTTATCTTTTATAAGTTTCGTCCAAATCATTGTATTACCAAAATAGTAGTTGAAAAATGTAGAATCAATTACGTATAACTATTTATGGAAACACTGGTCTTGACCTCCCCTCGATGTTCCACGGGTAGACCAGTTTATTTTTTTTAATCTTTTCTATTGTTTGCTTTGAGACAAACATTTTTATTGATTATATCATTTTGATTTTATAAATGCAATTCATATGAAGTTGCTTCAATTATTGTCACACTTCGGGGAACATCGGGGTATTGTAAGGTGAGTAGTGTCAGATCAGAAGCTGAACTGACTGATGATTTGCCTTTCTTTGCCCTTAGCATCGTAATGTTTCACTCAAAAGAGATGTAGTACAGCTCCACATCGACTGCCATACAGAGGCTTCGAGCCCTTTGGCGACCCATTTGGCCTTGCGCCAGCAGGTTCCTCATCTTTCAACAACAATACGTTTTTATACAATTTCAAAACACTGCAGAACACGCATTCTACTATTTACAAGCACATACACTTTTCGGTCTCGTCATTGTGAGAAAAGCTTTATGATTTTCTTTAATCTTAGTATTTTTATTAGTCTCAATTTTTTAACAATCTGCTTCAACGTAAAGAATCTAGTCGTAAATATAGTTTCATTATCCATTTAGTAGTATTATATCTATTTGTTATTGTCTTCAGTTTCAAAAAACAGTGAAGAGACCGAAATTTTTAAAATTTACGAATTAAAATGTATAGTTTCATTTTTTTGAAACGCACACTTGATTACTTTTTTATACGTAAGCACCAAACACAAACATGCACGTTTATTATGATATAATTTTAATCTGAGTAAACTTAACTGAAGTAAATATGACGCACTTGATTTTTGATGAATGTATTTTTAAAAGAGTAATTAACCATGCATTACACAAAACCGACTGGGCGGGGATCGGACTATGGACTATTTGAGTCGTGAAAATGTCATAATTAATGCTTAGTGGAAATTGAGGCAGGATATTGCCTTAGCAGGTTGAGTTTTTTTCAAAAATCTGAAGGTCTAGGTAGCTCTAGGATATTTGTTAGGCAATTTACTTTTTCAAAAGTGAACATCATAGAGGAAAAGCGTTAGTTGAGAAAATCTAGATAACTTAATTAGAATTCGTCTGCTATTGCTATTTAATTTAGTTAGGGATAATTGTACGAAAGTTTTGTAGGTTAAGTCGTTAAGTTATTTGAGAAATTACTAGATGTTATATAGGGTTGTTGGGGATCTTATATTAAGTATCTTAGGATGTGTGAGGGAATGTAGCTAGGAAAGGCCGACTTGACGCACACACCTCCAAATTTTACACAAAACACCAATGCCTTTACGAAGAATTCTACTTATTTTACAGGGTTGGTTCGTCCATTAGCTCGGTTAAGATCGTTCTTTGGTTATGCAGGCATAAATAAAATAAATAAATTTTTGTTTGATTTCTTTTGAATTGAAATTATCCGTATTATTATTGCCTAATAATACTCATTTAGCTTGGGGTCAAGGGTTTTCCTTAACAAGTAAGGGGATGATTAACTTGAATAAATAAATAACAACAAAAATGAGAGAAAAACATGCGTGTCCAGATTTGTAGATTACAAAACGGCGGGTGGGCCGACGAATCTCAAATCAGAAAACGCTGATGAATATGCTTGCATAATCCTTTACAGGGATTTCAACCATGGCCTTCTTCCAGAGCTAATTAAACGACCTTACGTCGTTTTTTCCTATTTAAGAGTGGAATATCTAATAGATTTTTCTGATCTCTAGCAAACTACAACTGCTCTTGCGCTCGAAACACTCAAAGTCAATCTCCAAGAACGAATCAGACACAAGTGGAACAATCGTTGACTTGTAAGTTAATTAATTTCTTAATTAATTCTTAAGACACTCTGTAAAAGGGACTAATTCATTACATTCTTAAATTGCAGCTGGTCAACAACAAATTGAAGCAGTAGAAATCCAGAGTGGAGTAAGCTTGATGACTTCCGGGAACGAATCAGTTGTACAACAACAGAGTCCACTTTCTAATGAAGCTTCAGGTACTTTATTTATTATTCCCCATAGATCAATTCGCCACTATCTTATGAATCTTGATCAAATAGAGTAATTTCCGTAATTGCTTCATGAGCAGGAATACAGCTGTGTCCTCCTATGAACTCCGTGCCTTTAGAAGGGCAATTGACTTTGAATGGAGCGTCTTCCGTCATGGAACCTCTGCCAAATCTTTCTTTTGACTCGAATATGAATATGATCCCAACAACTACGCAAGAGAGGCAAGTTGTTAATGAGCTACGATGTATTCTGGAACAAAGTGTTCCGGCCAACACTCTCAACATCGCTGATCAAAAGCCAGAACTCATTTCGCCAAACAACAACATAATGGATATCAAAGCAGAATTGCAATTTCCGGTAATAAACCTTGATCACAACATGAATGGGAGTGAGGCAATGAGCACGGAATCTGGAGTGCCATTAGACCTCCAGTTTCCCCCTCAGGTCACGGCAACTACAACTGCGTCGGAAGCTGCTTTCCCAGAACACACAAGGATTCACACAATGAATCCATTCCAGTCCAACTCTACTGACATGAATTGCTCCTCTGTGGCTGGATTGACGCAGATGCTTAACAGACCTGTTGTCAACCATGTTCAGAGCAGTTTGGAGCATTCCTTGATTTCTTCGGCTGGATCAAATGGGAGCCGTCCATTTGGAGCTCCTTCTTTGGCAGGGAGGCGAGTAGGGAGCCAGCCCAATTTAAACATGCACTCACTCAACCAAAACATTAACTTGGTAGCTGATTGTTTGGGTCATGGAATAATGAAAACTGAACCAATCTCACCGGTTGATGTCACAATCCCTGTTGGCGCAGAACAAATTCCTCCAGCGCCCGTCGGCAGCGTAAATGTCATGAACTTCCTCGTAGGTGAGTTTCAACACCAAGGTCCCAAGATACTTTCTACAATGAGTGACAATGAACTCATAAATTACATTAATCCGAGTTGTTTTGACCAGGGGGCTATTTGATGTGATGGCTTTCCTAAAAATTAAGGTATTTTTAATTTTTAACCTAAAGATACAATTTTATTGCAAAATTGTAAAATTATATACCGATTTGTGTGAAATGTCGAGGAAACTTATTTCTTTTGGTGATCATGCGCAGGAAATATGCAACCGTCCTTGCAATGAATTTGGACCACTGGACGATGAATCTGTTTTCCTCATCTTTAATACGGAAGTGTGTTAGAATGAGGGTAAACAAGATAAAGATGAAGATTTGTATATAGTCAACATACTTTCAACTGTAAACGTGTACCTTTAAATGTGAAAGCAAGACGATCAATCCGTGATGCTTATACCTAATCAGAAATATATTATGATGAAAGAACCTTTAACTTTAATACTTAACAAATAGCCCTACTATGTATGTACATAAGAGAAATGAGTGAAAACATAATATAACATAGAGCTACTATTTAAAACTGGTCGAAAAGATCGCCTATTGCTAGTAGGACGTTCTATTTTTAACGCTGACTTAACTAAGATTTTTGTACAAAACTTGAGACTGTTTGCCCGTCGTTATTTGTTTGTTAGTTTGTTGTGTAGTTTATTTTATTATCTAGTAGAAGATCGTATCCTCTCTTGTATACTATTTTCGATCAATCATAGATTAGCATGTAATTTGATGTTCTTTGATTGTACATAATTATGTATTGCGTTTACTGTTTGAGTTGCAGTTTGGATCGATAATAATCAAATGTAGAAGTAGTACATATAAATAGATTAATAAATATTTTATGACCCAGTTTTGCTCTAAAAGTAAACAATATAGTCCATTTCTCTAAAATGCTTATTACTTGTGTATACTTACAATTATTAAAGCCATAACAGTAGATGAGAGTTAGATTGTAGTTGTAGATGGTTGTAGTTGTATAGTGGCCTAATTAAAAAGGAAATTATGTGTGAATATGACTATTGTACAGTACTCTGTGTGTATAAATATATATTTATAGTTAGTCCACAATGTATATATTCTGTAAATTAAGAGGCAGCACAATGTGCAGTTGTCCTAATGGCTATCTTGCAGTACAAAATGTGGAGAAAATGTCTTTAATTTTTGAGTGAGCTGGAAAAGTAGTTTTGTATAGAAAATATGAAAATATTATGTATCATGTTTAATGAGAAACTTGTCTGAGTACGATTGTTGGATTCCTCACATACATCCGAAGGAATAATAATCATAGGTCACGAAGAGCGTACCTATGAAAGTTGTGAAAAACCTTTTTTGTCATTAAATGTATTATATAAATGAAGTTTCATTGTTTTAGCTTCTTTCTTAAAGATATATTACATAAATTAATAGTATAGATTATTTAGAATACAATTTAATTAATTACCTATACCTACCTAATTAATCTAGTTTTACGTAAAAATTATTGAGTTTAATTAGAATTATGTCTATAGATCTAATTATAATCTTAATGTACGTAATACTATATTATGCATGTTACAATACTTTAAGAATATTCAAGTAGGAAAATATTTAGGATGCGTAGGTAGAAGGCATAAGGAGTCAGGAGCGTCTTCACATTGATAAATTATAGGTACACGATACAGGATTTCAGACATACATATATTGTACATATTACAGATATATAGTAGCATAAATATAATGATTGTTCTTTAGCTAAGTAGATGTGGTTGAGAGTTTAGTGTGATATTTATGTGAACAGAAAGAATTGGATATATATTTCTCCTCTTAGCTTCATCGTTTCAGATTAACATGTTTATTGAGATTTCCATTTAAGTATGGTACGCAGAGTATTTCATCATTCATACTTGGGATAAAGCTATACACGTATGTTATACGCCTTTGCACTCTACTAGTGCTTCCTTTTATGATTGTCTCCCGTTGTGAACTTTGCCCTAGTACAATGAATGGATTACTTTGTGAGAATATCTGTATGGCTCGAAAGGCTATATTTATTAGAATAAGTACATAGTTATAGATAGATATGACTGTAAGTAAATATTATATACTTTGTTGTTGTTGTTGTATATATATTTGCTGTATATAATATTGAAGTTTGGAATTATCTTTCTGTAAATATGTTTTATTAATGTTTATATGGTAAAGTCACTATGATGGCTTCCTCCCGGAGTCAGCGTGTTGAACATGATAACTCACTTCATAACTATTACTATATTTTCCATTTCTTTAATTTTCTTGCATATTAACATTTTAACTTCTCGATACGAATGAAAAGGTCCGTAAATAATTTTTGACCTAATTGAATTTCTAAAACTTTCAAAATATTTATGATACCGTTAATGATAAATTGTTCACTCTAGTGGGGTAACCCTCCGTGACTTTAACCAATACATTATCTCATGTTTTTTGTGTCCTTAATTAAAGTATTTAGCATATACGCTTACTTTACATAAGTTTACGCGTACAGCTAATGATTGTAGCTGTATATCATTAGACCTGATTTCGAATTATAAAGTTGGTATTGTTATTATGGCATTTTATATAACACTTCAAGATAATGAGAAAAACAACATATTTTAACTTTCACCGGCAGCTTTCACTAATATTTATAATGTTCCATGAATAGAATTGTCTTTTCTTGAAAAAAACTCTTTCCTCAGCTTTTAAAACGTGATTTTGAAAAATACTTAATGAATTATTTCAGTTATGATAAAATTGAATATGTATACATTTTTCATTTTTACCATTGAAGAACAGAACCAACTGTATAATTTGATTAAAGTCAATTATGCTTAATAGCTCTTGCTACTTTATCGAATTGATGGAATATTAAGTTACTTGTGTAACTTCATTATTTGTATCATTTCGAAAAGCAGCAAAAGCTATTTTACAATTGTGTACTAGGAAATTGTAAATGGAGGAAGGAAATAGGCAACATGCGCCTATCTTCTGGCATATTTTAGTTTTTAACTTTGCTGGTTGATCTTATTTCGTCCATAATTTTATTAAAAATGTTCATTTTCTTCTGAATTTGCAGCATCATTTCTCTTCAATTTCAAAAACTGAAGTTTGTGGTGTGAGGAGCTCTACTGAAAACTTCGTTTGCTTTGAAGGTTCAACGAAATTGCAACGAATTGCTTTAAACTAATGTTATCTTAAAAGTTATAAAGTGAGAAATGGATTTAGGTGTAAATAAAAATGTTTCAAATGAATATTTCTTATTTTAATCAATCATTTATTCTGGAGAATATTAATGTGATGAGATATATTCAGTCATTAAACAGTCACTAAAAATGTAAGTCAAATAATATTATGGCTGAATATTTAGTATTCGTTGTCTTTCCAATTGGTCCATAAAAAATTCCATTTCAGAGGGTCACTCTTGGGGTTTCTGTATCTTGGAATAGGAGCTAAAGCCGTTTCATTAAATCCTCGTAGTAACTCTGAAAGCTCTGCAACTATATCTGGTCTTTTAGCTGCCAAATTTGTCATTTCGCAAGGATCATCTTTAATATTGAAAAGACACGGGGAACTGAAAGCATCACAAATAATGGGTTCCGGTTCCCCACAAAGGATTTCCGCCTCATTTTGCATTTTGTAAAGATGCAGCAAACTGAATTGTTTTCCTAATGTCTTCTGTAGGGCTTTTCCAACATAGCTATCAAGAATTTTTGGAATCAGATCTGCTTTACTGATTTCACAGTCTCGTCCAGAAGGACCGAACCATACATCTTGATCTCCAGCTCCAAGGTCATATGTCGATGTATTCCCTGCAGTAGGAGAAATCAATTGGAATTTTAACATTTAGTTTACATTTTGATGGGCAAAATTCGGAGTATAGATTTAATTTTAGTTTCTACCCTGAATTAATTTCCAGGAGCCAAATCGTACCGCAGAATTATTGTAAATATCATCTATATTGTATAACATTGATATTCTTGGTGATGGCTTAGCTTCAGTTAATGTTTTCCACATACTCAATCCATCTATATCTCCCAGATCTTGGGTATCTCCACCTGAACCCACGATTGTGATAAGAAGCTGTATTTACCCGTATGTATCATATAATATTCACAATAGTTTACCGACTGCTTCATAAAGCGTTGGCAGCCAGTCTTGGGCGTGAAAAAGATCTTCAGAAACACGGCTTTTAAGCAAAGGACTCCAAATGGTAGCAGCAAGTCTGGTACCACCTTCCCATAGAGTGTTTTTACCCTAAATGACAATGGAATTCGTTGAAATGATAAAATTTGACCAATATAGACAACAAAAAATTACAACTTACACCTCTGAGAGGCCAATTAGACGCAAAATCCATGTTATCAAACCCTCCAGCAGCACCGCCATT
This sequence comes from Tomocerus nigrus, assembly GCA_019776505.1. Classification (NCBI taxonomy): domain Eukaryota; kingdom Metazoa; phylum Arthropoda; class Collembola; order Entomobryomorpha; family Tomoceridae; genus Tomocerus; species Tomocerus nigrus. The sequence continues at coordinate 20,539 of JABASI010001472.1, forward strand.
GTCACTTGCGAAAATGATTATAGAATTTTCAAGCATATTGTTCTCTGCTAAGGCGTCAACAACAAGACCAACGGATTCGTCCAATTTATCAACCATAGCTGTATGTAACAAAATAATTTATACTACTTGTCTTATCGAATCGCACTCAGAATCTATGGTTTGTGTGAACTTATACTAGAAAGGTGGCATGCAAAAACAAGGAAAATGACGATTTTAACGATATAAGAAGTATACGAGAACATATTCATTGTATTGTGGCTTAAGTATTTAATATCCATGCGTCATAATGTCACCTGCATATTTCCGTCTGTGAACATCTGTAATTTTATCCCTGAATTTTTCTACATTTTCCTTTGGAGCTTGTAAAGGCATGTATTCATTTGCCGAATGTGGAGCGATGTGGTTAATCATAAGAAACAAAGGTTTGTTCTTCTGATGGTTGTGAATTATTTTCAGTGACTCATCGGTGAAAATGTCCGTACTAGAAATCAATTACAGCATCATTACACTCATTTCCTTGCAAGCAAATAAATATGGATCAAACGTAACTAATAAAAATGAGATCCTCTATCATTCTGAATCAAGCCGCGGCAGATTACTATGGAAAATGTTGGAAAATAATAAAAAACTGAAATTTTCAAATCGTGACGTAGTTGCGTGAGTCTCTGAAAGGGATTTAAATAGTCATGATGACGTCACTGCGCGAGGTTTTACTATTGATTTCAAAATTTGTTATTTGCCGATCCTTATAGGGAGTGGGCGGGGGAGGGGG
>JABASI010001473.1:0-24703 GCA_019776505.1 Tomocerus nigrus
GTATTATGAAAATCAGCATTGTTGCAAATTTTGTCCTCTTTTGAATGGTGGCCACCTCATTTTGGTGGCAGCCTCCGTTTAGGAGCTAGAGAGCCTAGACCGTGTTAACATACTTTTGGATAACCCTTTGTATGTTCACTCTGTAAGAGGAATAAAATAGCTCTGTTAATAGACGGAACGGAGCTCCAAGCAAGGGAATGTCAACAGTTATTTTTTGGGCAGATGAAGATGAAATAAAGCTTTTACGTTGAATGTATCGAATTGCCTCACCTTAAGTTTCTGTTGGTTGCTATAGATCATATTAGTCCATTCCATAATGCATCTACCCATAAAGAAAATATCAGTAGAGAATGGCACGTTGTGGCAGAGAGTAATTTTAAAGATAGAGAGTGTTACATCGATAGAAATCTTAAAAGCCTTCCCTAAGTGTTCTATTTAACACGGCAAACAAATAATGTCTTGGGTTTGTAGGGAAACCACAAATGTTTGTGCTTCCCTGTTTTTATGTGCATTTTTCATTCACACCTTCATTCTTTTATTCTTCTTAGTTTTGCCTCACGTAATAGGAATAATGTCATAAGCTCTCTCTCTCTCTCTCACTCCAGAAAGAGTGCGTGGAATTTAGTAATGAAACTATGAAGCTATTTGTATAACTAATAGTTTACTTTGAGACAGAAAAAAAAACGGAAGAAGGGAGCAGAGCAGGCTGGCAGGCAGGTCCTGCAAGAAGGGAAACCTCCAAAACATTACGAAGCCCCTCACAATCGCAATTCAACCTTCACTTAATCTATATTCTTCTTATAATAAACGAAGATGCCTATGTACTCACTAATATTAGCGTTCTGTGAGTAAATGGCGTAGATGCTCATATAGGGCTCTTTCTATGCAAAGTGGGAAGAAAGAGGAAGAAACAATAAGCCATTAGATAGTAATACGACTGTTTGAGCCGAGGAGGCAGGCGGAGCAGAAAATAGAGTGAGTGGAGTTAGTTGCATTGCTTTGCGTACTTTTGTGTCTGAAAGGGAAAGGCATGGGAGAAAGAAAAGGAATGACATGATTGTTGGAAGTTTTTCCTTTTCCGCACTTCTCAAATTCAGTCCTTAATGGTCGAAGGCTTTTATCTGTATTGTGAGAGGTTGTTACTGTGAACTATGAACCAGGGAATAATTCTGCATAGGCAAGCCGGGCTACATGCAGTGAGTGGGGAACAACTGGGACCATCCGCATCCGCCTGGCTCATCTCATCTATTTAGTTGGACTGAGACGCAGGGAAGTCTCACTTATCCAGAACTCACTTGTGTGTGTGTCTATACTACACTTCTTCACTCCCAGTCCCAAACTCCCAACTAACTATACCTAAAATACTCTAATTCGTAGAAAAACAGGAGAGAAAATTATTACGTCGAGCACCTCTTCCATTCTAACAATTGCATTTAACTGCTTCTACTATCCATCTAGTCCATTAACCCTACTACTACTGAGCTCTATACACTTACCTAACCTTACTACTATATTATTAGGACTTTTATACTATGTCCTAAAAAAGAGGATGAGACTCTATCGCATCTACCTATACATATCGTGTTTTTCTCTTGCATTCCATCTTACTCATGAATAATTAATTAAGTGTAGTATATACTCTATAGCAAGGCAACTAAGCATAATGTTCATTTAATACAAGACACCATGTCATTATTCAGACAATTAGGTATATTAATTTAATTTAAATGTGCTAATTCTAAGCCTTCATTTGGTAAATTTTAGACTTTTGATGGAAATAGACCATTTTACATCTGCTATAAGCCCCGATGTCATAAGGTCCTATTAAATTTAATTTCCACTGAGTTTGTATCTATACAAGTAAAAACTATATCTCCTGGAACAATTTAAATACAAGATGACTAAAACAGTTGTATTGTGAGATTTCCTATTAATAAGGAAAATAAATCAAATTAAATTGGAGAATTGAAAACAGTTAGCCACTTACCCAACGTACTAAATAAAAAGGCAGCCACTAGCCGCTTTTAAATTGTTTCTAAGGATTTTTGTTATTTTCATCATTTCAAGCAAAATGACAATAAACAATCCTGTGACAAAACGGAAGGTTTTAATTGATAGATTTAGGCTATGAAATATATGTACTGTTGTGCAGTCCTGCGCATGTTTTAGTTCGACTCGCGTGGCCTTGAGAGAAAATCGTACGAAAACTGGCAGCAGGAGCTGCACATAGTACGTATTTTTCGTGGCCTAAATCGAAAATTATGCGAGCGAGGGCTGGATCGCAGTGGGTTGGACACTCGCCGCTTCGCGGCGAGTATCCAATACCCACTGTGATTCAGCACGAGTGAAGTATAATCCCTAATTCTACTAGCTGCCATAAAACTGTATATCGTTATTGTTTAACAGACGTTTAAGGGAAGGAATTGTAGAGGATAGAACATACATAATAGCAGGGCAGAGATTCTCGAAATAACTAAAGAGGTGTGTATTATAATAGGGCTTTGTTGTATGTAGCTCTGCATAAAAAATTAATATTATGGGCCCTAATGCTGTTAGCTGAGTTGAGCTCGGATGTTTTTATTGTATGAATAGCTGGTGCGTATTATTGGATATTGTGTTTGTATTTGTATTTATTTGTTATGTGAGGAAAGCTAAAGGTTGAGTCTTGTGTTAAAGGGCCTTGCTAACAAGAAAATTGCTAGCTATTCTAGAAGATGATAATTCGAGTTGTTGGAGGAGGCGGAGTTGCCCAGCACGCGGTGTTCAGAATTAAAATGATACGGTAGCAGGGAGCATTCCTCCTTTTACCGTCGGAAAAATAAGTTTCGAGTTACCATTGCATTTTGATCAAATGGGCCTGCCGGCTGAATGGCCAGACTTCGCTCGCTACCCTTCACTCGCTTCATCCTATTCTCATCCTCATCCCAAAATGAAATTTGAGCCCTGATTCAATCGGCCAACCTACACACAGCAGTTCACAGAATACAGTAATTAATACAATCATGCCATTCACTTACTCGTCCGCTTTTGCATACTATCTCTCTAATCAATCCATTCGATCCAATTTGATCTGATCTATCCCTCCGCCACTACTAGTTACTCTTCCTTTACTACCCTACTACCGAATATTCCTACATCCATCCATGCACCATAATAATGAAGTTCCTCTTAAGTCACTGCTGATGGTACAGTGTACAGTACCTACCTACCTATCTCTACGTATTAATATACTAGTCACCACTCACCACAAGTAACGTACACTCATTCAAGCACAAAGAGCAGAAACGTATAAGTTTGATGCTTAGTTAACTGACTCCTTATCAACTTAATTCCTTTAACATGAAGACTATACAGCTTCCAGCAACTGAAACTAAATTATAACAATGGGCAGACTACAATACGCATACTTGATACAAGATACAATGGTGAATAGGTTCTCTATTGCATATAGATCATCTCGTTCAAATTAAAGCCCCAATGTAACTGAATCAAAAGGCTTCGTTTCACTTTACTCCTACCTACCTTACCAATTCCATCCAATATCACATGAGCATTTAGGGCAAACAATCTTCCAAATCTCTTTTCTCATCGCATCATATTATCACTCCTCTCACACATGCAATTTCTCTCTTTACTGTTCTATAGATTTCCTTACGTCCTCTATAATGACATAATAATGTCTTACACTAAATGAATGAGATCTTAATGTCAAACAATATTTTTCGAAATTAAACGAATAGTTGCCCTTTATGCTTCGTTTTCTAGATAAAACGTCCATAAATGCTCGATACTTTAAAAAAATATTTAATACTCTTTTTCATTTTAAAATACCAAGCTAAAGAAAAAAGTCTCCCTTTGAAGTACTTATACAGCATTTTTTATTTTTAGTTTGTAAGCGAGTATTAAAAATCCCAATAAGTTATATACCTGAATATTGAATTATATATATTATACCTATCACTGATTTGTCCAGCGTAATTTAGAGATTGCATTGTTAATAATTTGTTACATTACACATCACGAAATTGCATGTCAATCTGGGTATAAATGTTGTGGCCATTAAAATTCACTGCCTGCTTTTTACGTTTAATAGAGGATAGGAGAAGGCGTATAGTGATTGAATTAAGGATCATCACCTTTCATATAGGTAGGTACCTACCTAAAATTTTTCCATTATTATTATTATAACTATAATTAAAATTCCAAGTCCTGATTATTATAGGGAGATACTATTTGTATACTGTTGTTCAGTTCGATTGGGTTACGTTGAGGCATAAACTTACCTACTAACTTTGGATATTGTAACATGATATGATAATATGATACACATTGCTGCTTGGCTATGGATACCTTTCGGTTAGGTAACCAAGTATTTTGTATCTATTTAAATACATCTTCATTCATGCGTTAAAGTATAGCATAGCAATAGTAATCTACACAGTTAATTATCTATCAGTATTCTTCCTCATCTACTACCCTTAATCGTATCTTGTAATGTTTTAAATTAAAAATAAATAAAATGGATCCGGTTGCCAATTTCCGACTAAATGACGCGTGATGCGATGTAAAGGTTAACAAGAAAATAAAAACAACTCACAATCTAACTTCTTCTAAGACTCGACATAATTGGTCGCCAAGCAATTATGTCAAATCTTATTGCGCATTTATCAGGTGTTTTTAGCAAAGGATAAACGGAATTTGCGGATTAAAACTAAAAACATTTGATTGAATGATGAAAAAATGAATTCATTTTTTCCGGGCATATTTTATATTCGGTGGTTATTAATAGAGTTGACGAAATTTTGTATAAAATACTTGGGTCGACACGACAGTCGACAGGCGGTTGGTCCAGAGAAACGGAGCCGAATCCTTTTGAGGTTTTTAGACTTTGGCCTCACAATTGACGCAACGACAAATCCCAAAGAACTCAAGAACTGCTCTTCTAATTTTCAGCTGCTCAGCTATTTACGGTACATGACGTATCGGAGGATACAATAAAGGCTAAAATCTTTATCTGTATCTTTTCTGCACTACATAAGTTCATATGGAAATGTCTAAAGAGATAGCATTGTATTCTACTACCTAATATAATACTATCTCGTATATTCGAATAGGTAAAAGTATAAGTAACCTATATATGTTCTCTTTGGATCTGTATTATAGTTCGGCATGATTTGTTGTGTTGTTGTGCAGAAGAAAATCAGAGTGACTCCTAGTACTGTACATAGTCCTGTGTGTGTGGGAAGAGGCGGCTCGCTATTTTGTTGAGCAACTTACATAATATATAAATGTTTACATTGGCATTGCTACTACGTCAGCAGGAGAGTGGCTACAACTTAGAAGAGTGACAACAAAGCAAGAGTCACTCAGGAGGATCAGTTGTTGTATGTGGAATAAGAGAGGAAAGGGAGGCAGGTTGATTGGAGTGTTTGAGAAAAGTCGAATGAAGTAGGAAAGAGATTACCTAACTTAAAAGCTAGAATTTTGGGAAGGAAGGAATGGAAGGGAAGATGGGGAAGTAAGTAAGTAAATGTCAAGTCAGTGGAAGTGAAAGAGATTGGCGAGAGAGAGAGAGAGAGATCACTTTAGCCGAGTGTCTTGCAATGCCCCAATTTACATAGAAGCAATCACATCGGATGGAAATGGAGGAGAAAGAAAGATTGCTTGAGTTGAGTGAGTTGAACAGAGCACGTTTTGAGTTGCATTGAATTTTATAGAGGAACTGGTTGTTGGGTGACTGATTCTGACTGTTCATCTCACTCAAAGTCAAATATCAACTTCAATGGAAATAAAATATTTTATCTGGCTCTTGTGTTTTCATTGGAATGCTCCTAAAGTTCGCCATTTCCCGTATTTATACATTCATTTACGTTATTACAGCCCATTGTTTCGTTTTGCAACTTCACTTACATTTGTTTCGAAGCGATGTTCTCGTACAATGGAATCCTTCTCATTTAGACAACCATTGTGCCATACAAATTCCAGCACACAGCCCAACTTGATGTTTACACAATAGAGAGTCTCACAGAGAGTCAACAACAGTCAACTTAAGTCTAAAAAAGAGCAATTAACAAACTAGTTTCTATACGTAAACAATCAATTCAAACATTATTAAAATTAGGTAGCTGTATAGCTACATCACAATTCATCCGCTTGTCTATTCCTTTTGCGACAATTGCAATTAACTCTTGTAATACATTATAAGACTCCTTCCTCAATGCATGGCCACGTCAGCGTCTGCTGGAACCACAATGTTTATAAATTCCGTCGATTGTAATTAACAGCGGATTTACTTCCTTTTTACACCAGTTCATTTCTGAATGTGATTTTTATAAATTTAATTGTTTATGGTAATAATTTCTAGGTTGATTGCACCCCAAAAACAATTTTTGCTAAGCAAATTTTAGTTAATTACCAAGATCGCATCGGGGCAATATAAACCTGATCATAGAGCGGGTAAGCAACTTCTGGTAGACGATGCAATACAAGACACAATGGTAACTAGGTGTCGGTATGTTAGAAGGGGAACATAATGTGGGATAGTAATCAACTCGGTACCATCGGCTAACAGAACTTACTTAGCTGTTCATACAGAAACTCAGGAACACACCTGGGGAACTCGGTAATACATCTAGGGAACTCGGGAATACATCTAGGGAACTCGGGAATACATCTAGGGAACCCGGGAACACATCTGTGGAACTCGGGAACACAATTAGGAATCTCGGGAACACACTCGGAAACACTTCGGAAACTCGGGAATACATCTGGGGAACTCGAAGTAACACATTCAAACACCTGGGGAAGCCAATGAAATATCTTAGACACTCATTGAAGCACCCTGTGCACTCAATTCAATTCATTGGGGATCCATTGGAACACCTTAAATATCATCGAAAGAACCTGGGAATTTATTGGAATACCAGGGGAACTCGATGGAAAACCTGGAAAACTCATTGGAACACATTAGAAACTCATTTTAACACCTTCGGAACCCATCGGAACATCTTCGGAACCCATTGGAACACCTTCGGAACCCATTGGAACACCTTCGGAACCTGTACATCTTACAGTGACATCATGGGAACTGCTGAGAACACCGGGAGACCTAAGTGGGACTCTCAAGGAACGCTGTGGAACTCGTTGAGACACCTTGATCCTACACAATCAAAGTCATAGTCATAACCAATTGTTTTATCGTTTACCTCATGCTATATAGGTTTACAGTTTCATGGCATTCGAATTCATATGTTCATCATTTCACAATCTTAATTTACAAATGAAAGTCAATTAATTCTTTTAACATTTAAAAATAGTATTTTTTTTTCGATTTTTTAATCCGTATAGAAAATTTTCCACTTTCAGCAGGTGTAGTAGCTATCTCAATTTTGTTAAATCATAGCTAAATGGTTACCAATAGCCATTTATTAACTTCCCTCATAAAATAAATAGTGAAATGTAAGAGTGTTCCATAGTTTGTATATTAGTGTGTCAGTGGCTAAATGTTGAAGCGTCATTGGTAATTAGTAGGTAATTATAATAGTAATTAGTGATCTAGTATAGAGAGAGGCAGAGAGCTGTTTAGCAGATAATAGCCGGGGATAATTGAGTTGTGCAGTATTAACCAGTAGGCAGCGTGTCTGGTGCATGCAAGAAGTAAGGTATATAGGGAGGTACATTATTATTGGGCCATGGACAGAGTGGATAGTGGTGTACGTGAAAGGACGTAAGGAGGATGCGTTATTCAAATGAGGGAATTGATTGAGTAGCTTTGAGCGCATTAGTTCCCTGGCTGGGCTAAAAAGAGATGTTTGTGAAAGAAGAATGGGTGTGGAAGAAAGGGAAATTGAGACGATCTGCTGTAGAGCAATGCATTCAAGTTAAGCAATGAGAGTTAAGTAAAGTGAAGCAGTGTGTCTTGTTCATCGAGTGAATTCCTGTGAATGGTTAGCAAAAGAGTTGAAAGCAATGGCGAGTGAAGTCATTAGTGGAATTGAGGTAGTCAAAGAACTCCTTCCTAATGTTCTCTTGGAGAGAGGAGAAAGTTAATTGATGTTGGGTAACTTGTAGTAACTAACGATAAGTCGGTGAGGTTCTTGTGTGTGAATTTGTTAATTGACTCGCTATACAGTCCGCTCTCGTTGCCCCGACCTCCCCTCCTTCAGCCGCACATCTCTCTTCCTACACTATTAGCAAATTAGTTGGAAATAAACCTGCCTCCTCCTGTCCACTCCTCAACACTCGTAACTTATTTATATTCACATTTTTACAGCTTACTCAAATATCCACCCACCCCTTAATAATTACAAACACTACTACAAGCACTGTGTTACCCGAAATTTCCCATTTCTCATCTACATATTATATCTAAATCCAATGATTCACATTTTCTTACAATAATGGAAAGAGAATAACTCCGACAAAGAAGTGTTGTTAACTATTTTTTTTCGTTTTTGTATCCAACAATCAGAATATACAAAGATACCGTAGGAATGTCAAGCATACAAATATTATAGTATTCTAATAGTACGTATACACGAAATAGAAAAGTGCAACTGCAAACCAATTAAGAAAGAAATGAATTAGCGGCGCATGATGCAGTTATGCCGTCGTCAATCGTACTCAAACTCTTTGTTTAATAATAGTACAAGGGCAATTACCAATTCATTATCTATAAAATTGTTTCTATTTTAACATTTGCCAATAAAATCTCAATTGATATTAATTGTTTTATTACATTCATGATTGCTCAATTTTGTGACCTACTTTGATTTGCCCTTGCACATACTTTTATATTTATATGGATCTCTGAATATGTAGCTCGTAGGACAAATTGGTATTCCATTACCTTGTAGGTGTAAACCTGAAATTATGTGTAGGAGATCTTTAAATCCTTTTCACAAGGCAATAATTTTACCGGCGTTTTATTTAAAATGTGTCTTTCAATAATTACTTAGGTTTTGAGTCTTTTGATTCTCTACAATTTCTAATTATATATACAATGCTGAAAGCCTTAATCCACACAATAATCTTTTGCGGATAGGTTTAAATGCGATAGTTTTTCATTGATATGCTGATGAAAAAATGGAGGGGGCTAGCGGTAAGTAAATAAGTAACAATGGATGTGCATGGATATGGGTATCATAAAATAGAATTTTTGTGTTTAGTATCTGTCTACCTGTAGTAATGAATGGTAACTGATGCCATATTTGAGAATTATGTAAGAGTAGAGAGAGGACTGGCTCTTTCAGTGTGAGCTGGCTGGGAAATAGACAAAGAAAAAGGAGATGGGCCAGAGAGCAGGGAGATAGGATAATGCTGATTCATAGTAGAAGGAAAAAGGATGCGTCCTATTATTTAATACTAGCTACGTGCGTCTACTTATAAAATTAGACGGACGGGATACGTAACTAGTGTAAGAGTGTAACTACTTGGAGTAAGTGAAATAATAGGTAGTAGCAATTTCTATGTATTTGATCTGACAGAGAGACAGTGAGTGAGAATAGGGTAATCCCAAAGTAAGTGTAGTCGCACAATAGTCCAGTTCGTTGCCAGCAGATATTATTATAGGAGCTGGCTCCCTGAGCTGATACGGGGAGAGAGTGTGGAAGGGAAGGTATTAATTTCAGCAGAGTGCAGTCCACTAAAGTAGTAGTTATTGTTGTGAGATAGAGTTAGTTTAGTAGAGAACTAAAGCAGGTAGCAATGTAATAAGAGTAGAAGAATTGCGGAGAGATCGTTGTGCTGAGCTGCCGGCTGCCTCTGCTCAGCCTGCCTGGGTTAACGTAGACAGAGAGAGCGAGAGCGAGAGAGAGAGAATAGTGTAAGTGTAGGGCTAGTCATCTCGGCAGTTTTGTCGGAGCTCAGGGCATGGCAATCTTTTGTATCCATTTGGGTTTTGCTTTGCTACACTAAGGATTGGCCCTGTTGAGGACGCATGTTTTGAGGAAGGCGTGGAGTCGAAAGTGAAACGGTAAAAACTCTATTACGTCCCGATAAACCAATCGGGACGAGAAAGCGAATAGGAGTTGGACGGGGGTTGCGCATTCGGGAAATCGTCCGAAAATTTAATGTAAATCGCTTACAGTGTTAAGTACCCATGCAAAACGAGGATTTCTCCTCAACTTTAAGTCGACTCTCCGCCGGCACTTCATACACTCCACTCCGAGCTCTACTCACCGAAATACCCGCAAAACTCCTCTTTGTCCACACTCGGCCTCTCGCTGCAACTCAAAATTCTCTCCAATTACGCCTTGTCTACTTGTTCCTCCATAGACAACTCAATGCACAGGACACCCACTCGTCACTCCACTCTCAGTCCACACACTCACGACGACCACGACTGGGCACAATAGAGATCTGTCAGTCCATCCTCAGCTCACTTTTCTCTCGTTTCCGCCGATTGCATTCTCTTTGTCCAGAGAAATTCAGGAGACACTACTGCAAACCTCTTTTCTACGGCCCCTCGTCTGTCCTACACAACTGGCGTCCATGCGAGAAATTGAAGAGGAAACCCGTGAGGGCCACGGCCAACACCAAGTCAATACGGATAAGGAAAATCACGACTCTTAACAGAAACTGAATTCATTGATCTGCAAGAAACCCTGTCGCCCTCCTCCCGCTCACCTCTCCGTCTCTTTCTCTCTCTCTCCCAACATTATTTTTATCAGATCACATCTTTAGCTCCACTGATTTCTACATCCACACATTTCACGGTGTGTTACCCGGATAGAACTAAAAAAATCTCTCTCCTACATATACGAGCCAGATATATTCGTGACTTTTTGATTTCCTCCGGGGTGTTCATTTTTATTACCCAAAACCTCAAAAAAGAATAATTCCTACCCCGTTAAGTTGTTCTTATATCAAAAACGGAAATGATAAGTATTTCCGTAAGATTACATCATCCAACTTGTCTCTTTAATCTCTAGCATTCCCAAAAACACCGTTCTTCAGACACCGAGTAACAATTGCTACAAGAATTCCAATACCAGAACATCCCCCCTTGTTCACAGAAAAGTTGAGCCGAAAAAGAAGCTTTACATTTTTCCAGATGAAAACGAAATCTCGAGTTCATGTCATTCCGTCCGAATTAAGTCTCCTAATTCAATGCGAAGGAAGTTTAGTCTTTTTTGTTCCCATAAATTCTTGTTGTTAGCATTGTCAGCTATAACTTATACGATACAACATAATCTACAGCACTAAGATATCAGTATTAAAAGATAAGTTATTATTTACTTTGTAGCACAGATAGAAATAGTAGCTATATAAAAATAATTTTAGATGAGAGAGATCTCACCTTCTTTCTTCTCATCTCACTTCACATCGACAAGGACTCGTCAACTCGTAAACAAATAATAACTAAGAGACTATGTTTAATTTCAAGCGAGTAGTCTTCTTAAGTCCTAACTTTAACTGAAGTATAATCTTGAACTTGATTTGCGGGTGAAGACGTTTATTTCTTCTGTGGCCTGATCCTTTATTTACCCTGTCTGAGTTATTGTTACAGAAATAGTGAAAGGGTAGACAGGTAGATAGAGTCGACCCTTGTTTTACCTCATGATATGTCAGATAAAGATATAGTGGAGATGGGTTGGAGACTTTTAGAGAATTTGAGCTCTTGTGGTCTCGTCTGAGATGGTTTAGTGTGCTTAGTGCGAGGAGAGAAGGTAGAAGAGTCCTGAGACTCCAGAGAGCATCAAACGAGTCAAACGTTCAGAGTTCAGAGCTAGAGGAAGAGAAGTAGGAAAGCCGATGTAGTACAAGTACACAGTGACACCTACTACTTACTTCTACTCTATCTCCATCGCATAACAATACATAGCTACATAATCTGGAAAGCGAACATCAGTCAGCGGAGATAAAACCCTCAAAAGTGCTCCCCCACTCAAATTCATTCCTCACACTCACGATCAGTGTCACTATCGAGAGGAAGCTGGGAACTCGTCAACTAGCAATCTCCTCACTCTCCCTCCTCAATCAAACATTCATAATTATTGTGCGACATTTCTACAATAACGAAAATTATCTAGTAATTGTGCTAGAAATAGTACACAGTTGGCTTGGCAGTTATATAAACATTTACGTGTTAAGACTGATCTAATTTGATCTTATGTAAATATAAGACTGATTGGATTTCATTTGACTGCCTGAAATAGTAGTTCTTTGTATCCACTAAACACCTCTCTAACTTTCACCATTTATGCGACCTTCAATTGTTATGCAACAGCAAAGTATTAATTACACGATAATTTAATTCCTTTGGGTTATTTGAGCTCAAAGGCTGTGACGTGGCTCATAAAACGATGACTAGCTTCATATTCAGTAGTTGCTCTTTGACTGGTTCAACATGATATTCTCTATCATAACAGTGCTCAGTGCTAAATAATTCTGTAAGACGGGATTGTTTACAAAGCTCCATAGCTACACTTCAGGCAGACAACACTCAAAAACAATACAAATTATAAAGCTACAGTTCCACTTTGAACAGATTTTATTGGGCTCGAAAGTGAAACGAGTGCTGTTGATATACTTTGTTTTCGGAAAATATTCCAATAGACGAGGCTATACTAATTGCATTCCAAGGAAATTGATATCTATAGAGATCCAATGATTTAAGTCCACACGGCTAATTAACAGTCGCTATATTTCTAACTCAACTGATAAACAATGTGTTCACAAAGTTCAACTTGAAACTTTTCCTATAGAAGTATATCCAACAGTGACTTCTCTGCATTCTCATTACAAATAAATATCAGATGGAAGTACACCCTGCTATTTCCATATACTGCTATAATTAGAGTGAATCCTACGCAAAGTTTTGTGTCAAATATCCTGTTATCCCTGCAATTATACAAAAAAAAAAGAAAAATCGGATTTGTAGAGAATGAAAGTGGAAGAACAGAGTAGGTGAGTGTAAGTATATACAGTCGGAAGCAGAAAGAGATCAAGTGGATGTATGTAGCAATTGTGAGCGTATAAGAATAGCTATAAATATTATTTACGCGAGAAAATAGAAGATAGCTTATCATTCCATATTCAAGATGCCTCGAGAGTCAGATACGAGTGGAAGTTGTAGTCCTGTTCATGTAACGAGGAGTCCCAGTCCGAAATCTCAAAAAATCTCACCTTTCTCCATTGCCAGCATTTTGGCTTCATCCACCAACAACTCGGCAAACAAAAGCAAAGATGAGATTCCCGAAGCTCTCATCCATCAAGATGCCAGTATTTTGGCAAGGTAAGCCACTCATTCATTCTTTATGTCTCCATTTCTTTGCACTGTACAAATTCTCATGACACTACTATTATTGCTGCAGCCCTATGAAATAGTATCATCGTGCTATAGGCTCCTTCCTCCCTGAAAACTCATATATATAAGTAGGTAGATTCTACCTTGAGGGAAAGCCCTGAAAGGATAAGTTACATCTTCCAGAAAGAGTAGTTCTACCCCAAGTATTTTTATTCCTCCTACTTTTACGACTATGTATATTAGGCACTTGACATAAGCAATACTCGTATCTCTTTCTCTTTTCGGATCTATTATCATATCTTGAAACGTAGTCCGTGCCAACAATTATAGTAATTTTATCGCAGATTTAAAATAGTAGAAGAGAATGAATTATTACATTGATTGATCCGACCCTCACTGTCTCTGTATCTTAACTTTCGAAATATATGAAACTGCTAATATCGGCTTTTGTGATTTAAGGCAAGAAGAATGAATCCTTGATAAAATTTTCAATCTGATAATCAAAAATTAGTCATGTCTTTAATGTTAGATTTTCTAGATGAGATTTTTGATGGTCTGTTAAAAACATATACATATTTGTCAACAATGACCCATAGGTATACCGTATCAGTATTCAAAAATCCGAATATTTTTTAAAATTAAAAGTTAAAATACCTAAATATATTTAAAAGGAACGTATACACCGTATACTATACATACTTTTTTATTTTAATTGATAATTTTTTTGGTTTGTTAAACCATTTTGATTTGCCCATGATTTTTTATGATGTAGTCAAATTGTATGTAGTTCAATCTATGGATACTTTAATTAAACTGGGTGAATATATTATAATAATTTTGTCGTTGTCGCTGACAGTTGTATTATGGCGTGATGTTTGGAAGAAGCACTGAAACTTTTGTTTTGAAATGTAAAAGTGACAAATTGAACAAGGAGTTTAGTGGAAACGGTAATTCTCAGGAAAGGATTAACTATCTATATTACATATTGTTCCTCGCACGCAAAGTGAATCCAATATCTCATATAGGTAGTTACTTTTTTTTAATTATAGACAGATATACTCATAGTTAAATATAAAGTATTAGTGAAAAAGGTATAATAGTATCTATGTGGCTTGAAGAGAGAAGTGGCAATCTACAAAAGCGATATAATAATTACAAAGAATCCATAGAAATGTCCCGTACTGTCAACCAGAGACTAATACCAGATCAAACTATCCATACAAAATAAGTTACTCGACACTTTTCTACATACATTTATTAAGCTTACATATTTGGTCACTCTTACAATGAAGGAACAGGGCAAATTACTGGTGGGCACTGACAATGAGTGTGCTTATCAAGGTCTATCTAGAACACATTTGACATTAACAAGGATCCTGTTATAATAACAGTGAGTCATTCAATAATTAAAGGCATATACAGTTTTGTGCCTATCGAATGAAAAGTGAGATCATGTGCATTTTTATTTTCGCTTCCTTAGAGAATGATATCAATTGCATGCATTCGCGTGTAGGTCTAGACTCCTACCTACACTATACTATACAATTACAATAATCAAAGATATCTCTGATTAACCTCTACATAAATGTATTTTATCGTCTCAAATCTATTCCCAGTACTTCCTAAAAGCATCATTACTAAAATATAACTTGCGTTTCCTGGTAGGTATATATACCTAGTTTTAAATTGAGATACATTAGTAATTTTTTAGTTTGTTGTTGGTTTCATCGGCAATGTGTAGGAAAAGTCATAAAAAATTAAATGTCAGAATATTTTGGCTTAAAAAAATGTTTCCTTTTATTTGCTATGCAAAACCTGAGAAAAATTACCTGAGTTATAAAAACAGAGTTGCAAAATACAATGGTTCTTTTTTGTGATGATTTATGGAACATTGGCCTAGAAAAAATCTATTGCTTTGTGTCTAGCTGTACGGTTATTACTTATATAGCGATAGATTGACACAAGTAATACGTTTTAGAGAAACATGAGTACCTATTCCTATTACCTATGCTTAAGCTCATCGTTCGTTCAGTGAAACCTTTCATTTCAAGTGGTATAAAATGTTAGTTACCGACTGTATACCAAGTGTTAAACTAGGGCTTCCTGAAAACGCCTTGAACGAACTGAATGTTCGTTGCATAGAAACGTTTTCTTTGTTATATTTCAACATATTTAATATTTACAATGTATAATGCTCACGAGAATAAGTATTAATGCAACTGCGTATTATACAATCATTTAAACCATTTTCCACTGAACTACCTACCTAAATAGTAGCTAGAAAGGAATGAGCCAATCTGAACTTTGAATTTGGAACGTCACACACTTTGTTACACTCGGCAGACAAAAAGGTTTTGCATAAGGTCACCGTTCATTCTTTGAGATTCAATTTTAGTTGCCCCGTTTATGGCAGTGAAGTTTTTTTGTAAATGCATTCTTATTTCATCAAAGTGCTCTTTGATTTCTCTGATAAGTGGATCAGAAATTGAAATACTAATACTAACCATAGCACATAAAATACCTGAAACCATTTATTATCTGCCTGCGTTAGGTTAAATATTTAAATTATAATATTTTTGTCTGCTATTTGAGTAGGAGATTAGTTTAGCTCCGTAAAGCTGCAAAACACATTAAACTTTCAGATAGAAAACTGGATACTGCAAACATGAGTTACTAACTTTATTTATGAGCTTTTAGAATAGCATTTAGGAGTTGCACATTTGTCATTTTCATCCGTTTTTGTATCTAGATTGAATTGATATATTAATTATGCACGTTTTCTATTATAATATTTAATGTATTTGTTATAACTTTCAAGTTGGAGAAATATTTTGTTGGTGATAGCATAATAAATAAACTCTCAATAAAAAGTGAGCATGTGTTTAACTAAGGATTTTTTCAAATGCTGGTTTGAGAAATTAAGTCCGAGATCGTAGCAAGTCAGCAGTTTAGTTTAGATTAAAAATTCTTGACTCAGTAGCCCTCCCTCTATTTTTTGGTGTGTGTAACAACATTATGCTGGTATAATAAAGCTAACGTCTCCGAATTATTTTTGTATGAAGCCTAATTCATAATCTCGTCGCTGCGTAATTTTTGTGCTTTTATTTGTCCTTGTCACTGTCATCAGTAAGTAAACTAATTAAGGCTCATTTGTACATCTAATACGAGCAATTTAAGTAGACAAATGAGAATGCATAATTGGATTCCAAACCGTTGTTTCAAGCCGTAGTTCGCTGTGGTAGTTATTGAAGCCTCAATTAGATATTTACACCTTGTATCGAACAATTAAATAATTAGATTAGGGAGTCATGGACGGTAATTGAAAGATTTCCAAAAAAATATGGATATAAGGTATTCATGTATTGCTGGATTTGAAAAATTGATATTCGTCTGTTTTATTTCATGGGTTATAGTTCATAGCTATAGATTTAATTCCGCTATTTACTACCAACCAAAGTATATGGAATTCATAACGTAATTTGAGTCACATTCGCATGTAGACTTCAATTTGTAGTTAGGTAGCCTATTTTTTATAACTTAAGCTTAAAGGCCGTAAAATAATACTTCCTTCCACGTATTTATTTAAGTATATTTCATATAATTTTAGTTGTATATACAACACAGTCGGCTGAAGTCGAAAGCCTATGCTTGTGGTAGTCATTATTTTGTCACGTTATACTTTTCGCAGTTTGGGTAATGTAAATGTTATAGGTGCTAAGTATCAAGTTTCATTGCCAACGAACATAATTTTGCTGTGACTGACGTAAGGCAGTGAATTCATGTGCCACGTTGTTTATTACGTGGCTCATTCTTAGCGCAAGCAAGTCGCTGCACAATTAGAAGTTGTATATTTCTTGAGCTCACCTGGAAATTTAATGGAGGAACAATTAGGGTTGGTTATACATAATATGTTTAAAAACGCAATAAATAAATTAAAAATAAAATAAAATCTTATGTGAAGAAAAATTTTGTCTCTGGGAAAATCAAATTAATTTCATTTTCCTTTAAAGAGAAATACAAAACGATTTGTAATGCTCGGTATTAATTAATTAATAGTTGCATTTAGTTAAAGTACTTCTATTAACAAATATTTAATGTATAAAAAATGTGCTGTGTATAGGTTGGGACTCGTGGCGCCGCTGGCATTTTCACCTCAGCACTCGGCTGCAATTCTAAGTCTGTACGGTGCAACTGATTTTCAACGCTCAGCAGCATGTTGGTATCCCTGGTCATCTTTGACTCAGCCCTTAAGTCTAGCGTCACACCCTAATCATTTATCACGCTCGCCGCCACCTGCTCATCAAGGCACTCATCGATCCTTAGGTTCGTAATCCCCCGTCACATTATGACTATAATATTATTACATTACTAACTGCGTTATCGTATGAGTTTTGCTGTCATACATTTTTAACCCGTGATACGCATGCAGTCGATCCGCTATCTTTGATACTATTCAACAAATGGAAATTATTTCTCATTCAACTCAAAGTATTTGATATTGAACCTGTTACCAATTTCTGTTTGATGTGCAAGATTTGCCACGAATCGACAATCTCACTTTGGAATTTTTATCTGAGTAGTTTAATTTGCTGAAAATTTGAGCCACATGTTCATGGCACTTAAATATCATCTAGGAATAAGAATCCCTGATATGCGTACATAGATTTGTGAGAAGTATTCTTGCGAGTCAAGAAAAAAAGTTAGTTAGTCAAGAGAGAAATGCGAGGGGAGAATTGGGATGATGTAAAATGTTTTGATGTGCCCACAGTGAGAATAGATCAGAAATCGCCAACGGAGACGGCGGCGAGTGATTGTTGCTCATCGGACAGCAGACCAAACTCGCGAGGCAGTTCAATAGAAATCCGATTAGGTCCTAGTGGGAAGTCGAGAGACGTTGACAGTGACGAAGGGAACGAGTTCGAATGCGAGGCGCAGAAAGGAGGATCGGCGACTTCGGGTAGCATTGCCACCAGCACTTCTCCACAAGGCAACTCGGGGAACAAATCGGTTCTGACGGGCGCATCGCAGTCCAACAATAATAATCTAAATGGAGGTAGCAGTAAAAGGAAGAAGAAGACGCGGACGGTCTTCTCGCGTAGTCAAGTTTTCCAGTTAGAGTCAACTTTCGATGTGAAACGCTATTTGTCAAGTAGTGAGAGAGCCGGTCTTGCCGCTTCGTTACATCTGACTGAAACTCAGGTGAGGTCTCTTTCCCGTGTCTGCCGACACGACAACTAAACTAAACTATCTACCTACCTGCAATAATATTATTGCATCCTTTTATTAGTCTCTGCACTCGAATGCTACTCGTTTGTGTTCGAAGCCAACACGCTCGCTCACTCCTCCATTCCTTCCTTGTAAACATCCGCGATCCACGGCTGTGCTAATGCACCTGCCACAGATCTGCAGCCTTGTTGCCTTTATTTATATATAAACATCTTTAAAGCTAAACTCTTTTATAAGACTTTAGAGCCTCTGAAGACTTAAATTTCTTCTAAACATAGAACTCTCTTGTTTCTCATCAACAGAAACTATAAACAATTCTAGTCGTATGTGCACAGTCGGAAAAATAACACCATTGATCAATTATTCTATAACATAGCTCGTACTATCTTTATTTATAGCCGTTGAAACCTTTTTCAAACCTATCTGCTTCATGTACTTAATTGGTACATTAACCTTTGATGCTTTTATGTCCTCCTTATACCTACGTATACAATAAAAATGCATCGACTATAGGTACCACTCTGTGTACGTAAATACGTACAGTAATGACTTTTGGCTTAGGAAACAGTCAGTAGTGTAGGTACTAAAATGTACAGTGAATATGACAGATATAGTACGATATGAATGCCTAGCCACGAATTTAAGTAAGTACTACAATAATATCCAGTAACATTTAATCGAAATCAAAACTACATAGAGGAGGGATCAATCTAATTTTATCCTAATAAACCTCTAGTTGCCCCAGCACAATTCTAGACCTTATGATTTATTGATTATGTTCCTGTCGTTTCAAAAATTATGTTGATAATACTGTCACAAAGCTGCTAAGACTTCCATCTTTGGTAATCACGTTGTATTTTTATAAACATGCTGCATGTTTATATCAATACCTATGCTAGAATTGTACATCCTTGTAGGTAGTACTTATCTCCAAATCGTTTTGCGAATTTAGAGAACAATGAAAGAACACAAAACCTGCAAAACTGTTATAAAACAAATTTCACCCCATTGTTATTTCTCGTTATCCAATTCGGAAAAGTGTAATGTGAAGCTTTGAAGTAAATAAATAGGGACACTTTCTTTTGCGTGGAAATAGTTATTCCTAACGGAAATCAATAATATTATTAGAGAGCGATGCTGGCAATTTAATTCCTTGAGCAATTAGTGATGTTGTTGTGACGAAATGAATAATTTGTGCAACAGGTAAAGATTTGGTTCCAAAACCGAAGAAATAAATGGAAGCGTCAATTAGCAGCGGAGTTGGAGGCAGCGAACATGGCGCACGCCGCTCAACGTCTCGTCAGAGTTCCAATCTTGTATCACGAAGCCCATCACTCCACTCAAGACTCGGGTAATTCCACCACATCCAACACTCCCCATCAAAACTTAGCAGCCTCCTACCCGCTTCCGTACTATCAGCAATTCGGTGTCTCTGCTTCCGTCAACTCCTCGTCGCCCGTCACTCAATCTCGCACTTCTCAACAACTATCCTCTTTAGTTTGAAACTAATTAACTTATCTCTAATCATTCATCACTAGACTAAATACAACTCCTCAACCCATTTCTACCGATCTGTTCATAGTATATATGCTTTCTTAAGGATACAAATACACGTAATACGGATGCAAACGAACGGCTAACTGAACGATTTAACCTCTACTCAACCTTAAGGCATCCAGTAAACAAACAGTAAATTTGAGATGCTCAGAAATCTCTCTTGTAAATTTGTGCTTCAAGCCATAGCACTATACGAACATTATTCCTACAATAAATATTCGTACGGTACTGTTACTTTAACATAGTAATAGAATTGTGTGTGTGTGTGTTGTGCTGTTTTTGTGTGACATGATCTCATTTTATCTCTTCAAAAAACTGGACAGCGTTCCTCCATTATGACAGCAACCTTTGACTGTTGACTTATCGGCACATTCCTCAAGCTATTAAGTAGTAGCTATGTATATCTACTACTTTGTAAGTTATTGTTTACAATGACTAAAAATTCCTATTATACATAATATGTTCCTGTGCCACTCTCATTATACTTAACAAGATAATATATTATATTGACGGCAAAATGGTAGTCTATCTGTATGCAAAATAGCGTAGCATAAATATAATGCTGTGGACATACCATTACATCTACAATCAAGAAATTCCCGTATTTACTTTTAAGTGTTATAACTTCCAAAACGATTTTAATTTGCAACAATTTTGCGTAATTTAAGACTGTAGGAAGTATAGCTTAGCCATTGCAACTAGCAGAGTACCTTTTATATTTACTAATAGGACCTTCCATCGCCTTTGTCTGTTTTGTTAAGCTAAGTAGATACCTAGGTATGTAACGAATGCATGAAATGTCGAGTGTCTTTAGAAAACATAATCGATGATTAGTACGTGTAGAAAATTTGACTCAAACCGTTTCCTTCACTAGTCTCAGAATATACAAACGCAAATCATGACATTACGAAATTACGAATAACAAAAACATGAGTACACGTTTAGAGAATGTCTCCAAGATGTAATGTACCCTCTAAAAACATTTATCTACTACACAGAAGATTATTGTTCTGAAAATATTATGCTCTGCTTTAATGGGGACAAGCTGATATAAAAACGGATGTAAGCATACTGCATACTTATGATAGGTAGGCACTTAACTTTTTTTGAGAATACTAATGAACAAATCAGACACTTTAGCGTATATTAAAATACCTACCCAATAATTACTTAACAATATACTTAGGTACTCAAATATGGATATATTTGTAGTATAACAATATGTCTACTACATATTATTATGATATATAATAGTAGAACCAACAATTTTCACGAGTTTCCGTTAAAAAACTGACAAGAATGAAATAACTTGTGTAAATCAAATAATTTAAAATTAAAAATAAGTAGTAATTATTAAGGATGCTAACTAAGTCGCTCTTCCATATAGGAGACAAATAGATTTACTGAATTGAAACAAATCATGACGGGATATTTAAGTATAAGAAATGTCATAATTGACAAAGCATCACCAAAGGATGTCAGCCCAAAAATATCCTATAATTGTAGTAAATATATGTAGTTACCAATATTTATGCCATTGGGTATTATGTGTTATGTAGGTCATTAGTTATATTAATACTATGTAATTGTTTATTTATGACAATTTATCATTTGACTGCACTATTGTTCATTAGTTGGAAAGATCAGGACACAAGAAATATTCAATGCCTCCACCACTACCCACTAATAATTTTTGTACAAAGTTCGAGCTGAAAACAAAACCAAATCGTAACGTGTGTAATTAAAATGATTATTGTAGGTGACGGGAATATCATTCAGTGATTTCGCTTTCTCAATTATAACAAACTACATCCTTGTATTTTTAAACTGTTACTAACTGTAATTAAAATTTTGCTCTAAATGTTATGGACGGTCACTAATTAAACCCTTTATTATGTTTTAGTACATACAAATATTATTTAAAAAATAATCCATGTAAGTAGTTTAGTCTTTGTCGCTGTGTTAAACCGTATCTGCATTTTCTGACTGCTATTTCAGTATAGAAAAAAAATTATATCTAGTTACGTAAAGCTAAATTATTATTGTATTAATTATAATATCATGATTATGCTAGTAGATAGTTACTTTACTATAACTTCCAATAACACATAATAGTTAATGTGGGTGTAACATAAATGTAAAAACTATAAATGCAAGTTTTAAATACTTAACTTGTCTACATATAGGTACCATATCATTATTTGTATGATAAATATGTGTACATTTATGCAATTTTCGTTCCTTTGCATATTATATCAGTTGTATATTTAAAATATAACAATAAATTCGGATAGCTACAAAATTCCATTTATCCAATCATTTCATTATAAATTAAAACATAATTTTCTTGCATACCTAGGTACTTAAAATTGTAGTCTTAAAGATTATTTCCGTGACTCTAAAACCAAGAAATCTATCGCCTCCTTTTAGATATGCAAATAGTAGTATAGATAAGATTTGACTTCTGAATAATTTTTATTGCAACCAAAAAATATTTTAGGAATTTGTGTCATGCAGGCACATTTTCTAGGTAAGTAGACTTTAGAAACTAGTAAATGCCAACAGCCAACAATACGATGTTGATGAGAATGAAATGTCATCAATTGTCAATACCTCAACATTTACAGCTCTTTGCTTGTTTTAACGCCAGTAAGAAAAATATCCAAAAAGTAATAAAACTCCTTGTATTACACATAAACAGATTACCTAAATTTTAACATTATCTCTGATTCTTACATCAAAGTTCGTTGCAGTAAACGTAAAGAAAGATAATTCTTGCGACTGGATATTATTTAACATTTAATCATAGGCTGAGATTCAGTCAAGATAATATTTAATGAAGCACACATGAGTGTCATCAATCATTTGCCATACCTACCTACCTACATATACTATAGTACATATAATAATATGTGTATGTATCATTTCATTATTAAAAGAGAGTAAGTAATTTTTAATTTTCTAGTGATTGAAGGGTGAGGATACCAATAAACGATCTGCACTGTAATTAGGTATACGCTACGCATTTCTCACAATGTCGTGTATTGGTCATTGGTAGTTGAAATGGGTGGCGATAAATGCAATTTACAGATAGGTACCTACCGAATTTATTTCTGTTGGGATTGATACCCGCTGTTCAAATTTTTGATGTTTGGAAAAGGAAGTTAGAACTGCTGAATGTGATCAATTTGTAAAAAGATGGATTAAAGAAGATGCTCCTGTAGCATACACATAGGTTTTTTAAGTTTATAGTCGGAAGGGAAGTATTTATAATATGTATATAGTATATCAGTATAGGCGGAATTACGAATTGTGAGAAAGATGGTCGGTCAGGATGCAAGTCAATCTGTTGGCAAGTACAGAGTCCGTAGTAAATAGTCCGTTAGAAGTCGAAGCCATTTAGCTGAATAAAGTCCGTCGAGAGGAAAAGAAGGGAAGAAAGGAGGGAGAAGGTGAAGTAAGTATGTGATTATGTTGTGCTCTGAGTGAAATGGGTTAGTGTAGCCTTCTAAACACGTTGATGTTGATATAGGGAAAGGCGGATCGCATCACAAAACATCATACAGAGATAGAGCAAACATCAATTCGATTATCTGAAGACTGGGAAATAGGAGCTCATAACTGCACAACTACGTAGCTATGTATCTATACGTAGTGCATCTTCACTCAATACTCAGTCGAGCTAATATCTTTAGAAATGCCAATAAGTATTGGAATGTGGACCTCAGCTAGGTGCTCTTATTTACGAAAGAGCCTACTTAATAGAATACGACCTCCGAACTCATCCAATATGTACCCTTAAGAATTCTACGGAAAGGCAAACCAAAATAACCCCAAGTACACAGATTTGCTGACTTTCCTTTAGTGGCCCTTAAATGTGTTGCAGGTAATGCAACAAAAAATCAACTGGAAGTACATGCTGCTAATCATCTACCTATGCTATGAAAATCGCAAATGATTGTATAGACGATGTAGATTATTATATAGAGTTAGGAATTTCATTAATTCTATGGCCTGTACTATGATTTTAGTGTGTGGGATGAAGTGAGTGAGATATTTAGTGAGGATGGAGCTAAGAAATGTAGAATGCCATGGATAGTTGACCTTAGGTAGTGCCTGACACTCACAAGACTCTTATTTGGGCAATGTTAACAAAGCGAGGAGTGTATGAAGAGAAGGCGGAGAAAGGGAAAAGGAGAGTTGGCTAAGTAAGTGGTCTTTATTTGCTGGGAAGTCTGCTTTGAGAAGTAAGGAGTGGATGTGGCCTCGTACCGCGTACGTACGTATTTCGAAAGCTCTGGCATATAGGTAGGGCGAGTGAGTATTTTGGAGTGAGGGAGTCAATGCAGATCTTATCGCGTAGGGATGTAGGAGGCATTTATGTGTAGGAAGAAAGTGTTTGGCCCCAGTCACGGCAGAGAGAAAGGAAGGAAAGAGTGTGGCAATAATTCCTACATCCTCACAGGCAGTTGTGGTTTGTATTTGAAGTTCTTGTAGTATTCCTCCCGGTGTGGTCGGAGTAAACGTGCAGTTTGATGTGATATCGGCTCTGGGGAAAGTAAGATCGGAGAAGTACGGGTAGGCCAGGGAAAGCAATTGGATGGCAAGGCAGTGGAATTGAAGGGACGAGGACGACGGAAGAGAGAGAGAGAGAGAGAGAGAGAGAGAGAG
>JABASI010001474.1:0-24702 GCA_019776505.1 Tomocerus nigrus
AGCAACGTTTCAAATATGAATTTGACCTCATCAATATTAAAAACGTTTGTGGTATGCATACAGCCCAGCATGTCCTCCAGTAGTTTCAAGCTGGAATGAGCATGTGGAGGTGGACTTTCGTATCTGTAGGCATCTAATGCATCCTCTAGAAACATTAAATCGTTAAATTCGAAATAACCAAGAAATAATTTTTAAGTATCTAGATATTGTACAAATCAATTAGTTTTTTAAATATGGAACTTTGAAGTACTTACCTTTCTGTGTTAAATAGGTCATCAATTTATACTTGAACATGGTCAACTTCGGCATAATACTTAAAGCAGAAATGACAGGGTTTTCGAAAACTTCGGAAGAAGCAAATTGTATATTCAGAGCAAGAACCAGTTTCATATAAACGTAGCTCATAGGGTCGTCTCGTCTATCATTACGGTAACTTTCAATTTTTCCCAAGAGATGAAGAACAAAATCAACATCCAGGTAATCTGATAATAAAAAACATGAAAATATATCAAATCATTTCAATCAATGAATACACGTGGGAAAAGATAAGTCCATGGATAATACCTAAATTAACTGATGTCATAACATCACCCGATCGAAGCAAGGAGGTCAACATTCCAGCATACAGCGTTGTTTTCTCATCTGTTTCACTGCCATTTTTCAATATGCAATCCGAATCGGAATGAGGATTCTGTATTCCACTGTGAACAAATTGAACAAAAGTTATTCAATAAAACAAACCAATCATAACCACATTAACTCAATTAATAGTTAATACTACGATTTGTAATCCTAATAAAATCATACAAGGCAAGAAGTACTGGAAGATCAGTTATCATTAAAACAGACAAGGCGCAGTCGTCCCGGCTAGCAAGCAGATCAAAAACTCCTAAAATATCCGACCGAATGGACCATCGCTTTTCCATTTCGAAATACAACACCAAATTTTTAACGCTCTTATACTGATCTCGTTTCAAGGCAGCTTTAAGAAGCTTGGTATCCAAATTTTCCTGAAAATACATGACTCTTAAATAAAAGCTAGTAAGATGACATGATGGTAAAAATATCATGATTTATTTGTTAAATTACCACAAGATAGTTAATATTGGCTAGAATTGGCAATATAACTGAATCTTCCTCGTGTACAGCCCAAGCTCCTCTCTGGCGGGTCAAACGACGAAGAAAAAGGCACAACTTTTCATCTTTAGTTAGTTTTCGTTTTGGCAGCACCGGAGCAAGTTGGCTTTTTTCCTCTTTTGATAGCATACTATTTATTAAGGTTGTTCCTTGAGGGGTCTAAATCAAAAGTGAGAATTTCCGAAACAAATGAAAAACATCCACATTGAACATAGTTTTGATTTTGGATGAGCTGGATATAGTTTAGTAATATTTACCATCTGGGATACTTTTGAGCACCTGCAGGTGCTCAAAAGTATCCGGTTACCTTAGAGCATCTATAACCTAACCTAACTTAAAATAATGAGGTGCTCAATGGTTACCGGATACTATTGAGCACCTGCAGGTGCTCAAAAGTATCTCGGGTATATTTACCTTCAAATACTGCATCAATGTGTATGCCGCTCTTCTGGCCTCAACACGTCCTATTCCAGCGTAGTTTTCCATATCTTTCAATACGTTGTCCGGTAAGCATAGACACTGGAAACAAAGATGGGAGTACTCCTTGTCCGTCGGTGAATTTTTTGGAGAGGTATTTTTTAACATCCCCTTCAAATGTTGCAAGTTGAAATCAGATGTGACATCCACCCCTGCAAAAGATGCTTCAGCAATCTCTGACTCGGATTCGGAATCCGACAAGGGTGGCCCATCAGGACATTTCGGTGGAGTCGGTGACTTATATGAATCCAAGATCCGCTGCAAGTCTAAGTCAAAGTCCGTAACGCTATTTTCCAACGAATCTGTCATTGTATTCTTATCTTCCAAGGAATTTATCAATTCTATCCCTGTCATAGTATTCTTGTCGTTGGCGTTTTCTTTAAAGGGTTCTTCTGCAGTACGACGACGAGATTTCTTTTCCTTCCCTTGGTATTCGTCAATCACCTTTGAAGTCGTCAAAGCCGCAATAGGAATAGGGTCCTGCTCATTCAACGCTCGCTTACTAACTGCAGCTGTACAATCTCCAATACATTCAGTAACATCTTCCGAGAGTGGCTCCTTTGTTTGCAATGGTTGATTTTCTTCCTTTCCAGCGTCTAATTCTTCAGCGGGACACTCCATTTACAAATGATTGTACAAAACACTATAATATGGAGAGATAATGGAGATTGAGATATTTTATAAGTAAACCAAAAGTGACGTTACGAAATAATAATTCCAGGGCGTAAATAGCGGGTAAAACAATGGCTGGCAGTGGCAATGAATTAGAAGTTCTTAGTGAGACGTTGAGATTGAGAACTCAGCAATGCAATGCCAGGAATTTTTGTGCGGCAGTAATAATAGCAGAGGCAAATAGGACGCTGATGCAATTGAATTAGTATTTACTTCCAATTTGAGTTTCAAACCTCGTCTTTACGTCTTTTCGTTTCTTTCCGCAATCAAAATGCTACTCATTTTACTCATTTGTCATTTGTATTGCTTTTGTCTTTGTATCTTTGGATTATGTATAGAAGGTGGGTCAGGCAGGTGAAGGTGTAGTATTATTTTTATGTTCAAGTTGCCAGTAGGAATGAGAAATGCCTTGATTCATTTCTCGTACTCACGTAGCATAACCACACCACACCTTGCTTGATATCCCGATTTTAGACATTCGACTATAGAATGGATCAATAGAAGTATAGAGAGCTATTTATGTAGTAATAGATGCAAGAAGCATTTTTGAATGAGAAAATGTATTGCTAAGAAATACGGATAAAAGCTAGGTCTCACTTCCTTATCCTTATCGAATAAGGATAAGGAAATGAGACCTTTATTACGATTACTCTATGCAAAAGATGGACTTTTTTGTAAAAAAGCGCATGTATTTTTACGGAAAATATTATACAAATTATTACAATTATGTAATAGAAATACACACAATTTGCATAATATTAATATTAATTTTTAGACAAATTAAGGGGGAGGTTTCATTTTATTAAATTAAGCTGTGCAAGAAGCTCTATCATAATATTCGTATCTTCCTCCATATGCTCAGTGGGTTTACAATATACTAGGAAGAATGGGCATGCATGCACCGCACCATGCACCTAGGTAGGTGTATATTGAGTGAAGTCTTGTCATCATTTTATTATCACTCATTATCTACGCATTACCTGACTTTGAGTGTATGACTATGAATTATTCACCACATTATTTTCATGAAACTTTACAGGTAATTATATCGTAAACGACGAAGAAGATTTAATTCCCAAAGTGCTTTACAGTCATTTCAATTGGTACTATTCTTGTTTTGTCGTCTGTGCTAGTAAATACATAAAGCTTAAATGTGTTTGCGATTAGGTACTTACTTGTGTAATGTTATACTAGTTATACTACAAATATAGACATGAGTGACATCAGACATGGTATATGCTTCTATAGTTCTTGGTTTTACATAAAATGTTTGCTAATGCTTATATTAATCCTAAAATCGTACATGAAACTATGAATTATTTCTAGTTGGTAAAATGTGACGTTTCATTTAATTCCTTTATCAAAGAATCTACTGTTTACACGCGCCTCACATCCGTTTTTTTGGCTTGCACCAGTTGCACCAGGATCAGGAGTTACAAAGACTGCAGCAAACAGACATAAGTATATTTTCTTTTGCACTTTATATGGAGCCAATAAGTAAGCATCAGAATCAGAAGGAACAACCGATTCTGCTAAATGCCAAAAGATTTGTTACTTTTAGTCGCGTTAAATAATGCATTGTAAATTGAGTCTCTCATTTGTATTCAATTCTGATGGATCAATCTTTATTATTCATAATTTACTTAAACATAAATTGCTTAAACAGACTGCTTGCATGCTGTAAAAATATTATATGATACATAAACAACAGGCTGGCGAACACGAAATCGTTAATGATAATAATTATATGTGTGCAATGACTGCTATGTAGGTTTTTGGATAAAATGAAACAGCTGAAACCATCTTGAAACACATTAAAATTTCCAATCCCTGTACACATTACAATTTCCAATTCCTGCTATCCATTTACACATTTACACTCCGATACATATTACTATTATACAGACAGTAGTCAGTAATATTAATATTATAATAGCAGGCATGATATTTAAATTAAAAAGACTATACATTTTTTATTCTAATGTAAATAGCTAATAATTTACTTACATTTACTGTTATAGCCTACACACTAATAATATTATGTTACAAAATGAAGATTTATTGCAATTACATGTTAATAACATTATTATTTTGAATGCTGGTTGTGTGTGTGGGTTATGCAATACAAATGGTCCCGATATTATCTGCTCGGAGATTTAACGTTGGTACATGCAGTAAATATTTTATTTATTGCTTATTATGTTCAGGAAAATTGTAATTTAGAATCTTTGGAACTTAGTAGTACAAAGGGTGGTGCATACAATACAAGTATTATTTAAATGCCATTTTTGTTTAGCATCTTGCTATAGCTTAATTTTACATGTGTACATACCCATTGCTACTCGTCTCATCACCTCCTTAGTAGTTTCTAATTTTGCTCATTTCTCTTATATAAACCAATCGCCAGTAATTTTCATGCATGCATGCCCTTAACTCATTAATTTTTGTTCAATTCAATCAAAGTATTCAAAATACATTTTTATGAGTAGAAAAAAATATTATTGTTCTTCCAACTTATAATAAAGCGAAAATAAAGCTTTATACGAACTACGAACTGAATACTTCTGTACTTGTACATCTATGTGTTATACTAAAAATAAAATCTATATTCCTTGGTTTTACATATCTGCTAATGCGTATTGTTTCATATGCATAGAAAAGGTAAAACAAATTAGATTTTCTATGGACGCTATACCTTTTTGAACTGTACTATTAAAAATAAATAGTACAATGTACAGAGTAATAATATATATTTAAATACTGGATAGATCCTTCTTAAATACCATTTCCACGCACAAAATGTATATTTAGGTATACCGACTTTCCCCTCAATATGCATACTCTATCTGATTTACACAATTATAAATATTTGTTAAGGTTATTATATTAGTTATCTACATTATATTAGTGCATTATTTTCAGTGATGAATGCTTAAATTTTTAACATAATTTTCCAGTCCATCCCAATTTGGCGAGTAGTCAATGACAAGCTGCCCTTGTTTATTCATTCCGAAATTCCGGGGAGGGTTAAGAGGAGGTGTGTAGGACGGGACCAAATCTCTTCGTAACCGAACGTAATACGGGGATGCACTCCGTTGAGAGTTCGGTGATTCGGGTGGGCCTTCACCTCCAAGTGTTGGAGCTGTGCTGGCAGTTTCCAAGTTTCCACTTCTGCAACAAACATGAGGCAATCAAAAACTTCTTTACAAATTGTTAATGCTACTCATCAATTTACACGGTTTTACAAAGTTATCATTTTAAATGAATTATATCGTTATTGATCAAATCGGATAGGAACTTACTGTCCTAAATAGTAGTAATTACTGTTGGACGATTCGCAACAAAAGGGACAACCGCCTCTCATCTTTCTTGTTTCTCCCTTGATGATGGTGGAAATTGAGCTGGATTTTCCACAACTTCCCCCACTATTGCTTTGGCTGCAGTCAGAAAATTCATCTGGGTCACCATCGCCAAAGAAGTTTGCTGTTGACAAAAATTACATTCAGTCATTAACTGATGTACAATCTTATTTCAAGAATAACAAATTATTATTATTATCTAAGCGTACACATGCAGTCTATATAAAGGAATGGATATTTTATCTTTAGTTGTTGTATTAATGTTAATTCGACCCGATAACCATTGATTGCTAAAAATAATAATGCTACTTGAATAGCCTAAAATCATTAAATTATTTTTCAATTATTATTTTCGTATGCATTAAATGTAAATGTAGGTAACAGAAAAAAAGGTAGGTTATCTCCTAGAAGCATAATAGACCCGTAAAGTTAGACCTTGTAAAAGCAAGACATTATTACTTCAGGCAAATTGATTTTAATTACTATATAAGCGATAATGAATTTCCACACATATGAAAGGAAAAATGAATTGAATCCATTACACGCAGTGACTGTATCGCCGTATTTACTTACGTACCTGGTACCTTTAGCATTTATCTAAGCTGTTTAACACTCTTAAAATGTATCTTGTAATAACATTGAATTACTGCATACACAGGTAATTAATTTATACCATAATATCTTATGCTTAATAGTACAGGATATTTGAAGAGATTTTAACTAATCCTCATGATCGTTTTATGTGATGGTATGTACTAATGTTATTAAAATATACATTTTATGCATAACTGCATAAGGACATACAAATGAACATAATGCATTTAAGCAAGACAAGTTTTTCTAAGAACGTCTTTAAAGAAAAATCTTAAAATGTGTGAATATTAGGTACATAGCATGCTTAAAACTTTTCTTTAAGCTCACATAATGTTATATCTGTATATTAGATATTTTACTATGTAGAATATATTCAAAATAATGGGGCATTGTTTGTGGTCAGTGACAGGAAATTTTCAACTTGAGAAAATCATAAGAGTAGACGTTAATATTTAGTACCTACTTAGGTATATATTTTTTGGTACTTTCGCAGGCATATGGACCTATATAGTTATCCAAGTGGCGTTATCGATAAAGCACTATTATCTGTGTTTTGTGTATACCTATGAAGCTGAAGTTGAAACAGCATTTAAAGAAAACATACATGTCATGCCAAATATGAAAGAGCAAAACGACAACCAGACAACATCTATCCCAACTCATACTACATGCTTATTGCATTTAGCTCGAAAGTTTCTGAAGTGCCATAAGGAATTCCTTCCTATCTATCGGCATGTGCCGCTTATTACTAACAATATGTATTAGCATTAGATGATAATTCTGATTTCATTTTAATTCGATTTCTCTCTCGTGAGACTAATTGTGACTGTAAATAAATATAAACAGCCTATCTCTTCTACGTAATTTAAAATGAGTAAGAAACATCCAGCACTTAAAAATTATCCTTTAATACCTGTTTGTCGTAATCAAAAGCAACAGAAGCTATAGAAAAGGTTAGATTTGGTATAATTGTTAGTATGCTTCTTTTAGGTTGATAGATAAACAATGCATTACTTATGTGCAGAAGAAAGTGTAATTACCACATTTACAACTATTATGTTTAACCTTTTATGTTGGTTTAAGATACGAACATCTCTATTTCTATACTTTTATTGTACTACCTACCACACAACAATACTATTGCTCACGCTATTTCCATTTATCCACAGATTTTTAAGATTTAACGTACATGTATCTAGAACAATTCAGTTTATCTTCATTCAATCCACAAGACAATTGCAATAATAAATATGTCATCGTTTTGAAATGACTATACTATTAGCAATACGCAGTAGCACACACCTAACATAATATGTTTAAGCTATTTTCCTGATCTTTTTAAACATTAACATAAAGAGCCACAGCTGAACCATATTAAAAATTGGTAATTGTTTATTAAACTTAATTACAAAAGAATGTTCTACAATCCCATAATATTTGAATTAAAAGTGCAAGATTTTAATGTAGAAAATATAGTATCATGTATTAATCACAATTTTACAGTCTATGTCTATACACAACCTAGTTAAATAATTTAATCGCTAGTAAAAATTATTACACTGCACTGCTAAAGTCGTCATTAGTAATTTTCCTAAACATATTTCTATATATTGCAGTTTATCCGCAGTTGCATATAATAGGTGTCTAAAAGTCACATTATAGAAAAGTGCTGCTGCGACTCTATTTTAGAGAGATAACACGAAGTGCCAAACTTCTCGAGCAAAAAAATGTCATAGTCATAAATATCAAGGATATGTAAAATGTTGTAAAGCACTACCTAAATTATGTGGTATGTGAAAGAACGCAAGGAAAGATGCAACAAACATGCATGGATCCATAACTGTAGGATAAGCTATTGACATTCAACAAAAAATTGAGGTTAGGGTGCCAAGAATAAGAATTGTAAGAATGAAAATTTGTGGTTAGATTTTAAACGAAAGGTAAAGATTCATTTATGGAGATGTTAAACGAAGCATTGATGCTCCTCTCTACAATTCATTCATTCATTCGTTTCCCTATTTGAGAATTCCTTAATTCGACTCACCTCATTGCATTGAATTCATTGTATTCTCATTTTCTCTCCCAAAACTGTTCCTGATATAGAATGCCTACATATAATAACTTATTTTCTAAATCGCACATTGGCATTTATCCTTTCTGAACATACAGAAAGAATAGTGCTGATTTAGAACCAAAACCAGTTAACAAATTCAGCTGAAAACGTAAGTGAATTTGACGTTGAAAATAAGGGATCTCAATTGGTCATACCCACAAACAAACACGGAAACTCGTCTAAGGTTTAACAGTTAAGGAGTTTCGTATTCGTCCATTCCATAATGCAAGAACAACAATTACTAATTATTGGGACGTCATGTTTAAACTTGGAAAAGCATAGAAATACAAGTATAATTAAAGTTTATCTAACTGTAAGGGATTCATAACAAATAATGTCACTGAATAAAGAGTTTAAAATTACTATAATTTACAGAAAAAACTGTCAAAATTCAAGTACCGTTTTATATTCTTCGTGTCATTTTTTTAGTGTTACTGACAATCACAAAATGTAAATGTGAATTGTTGATATTGTGCATCTGCGCTTAGGTGGTTACTAACTTTGTAAAATATTTTCCCATTCATTGGATGTTCTCAACTAATTGAAGAATAGATGAGAATGAAAGTCAAGTGCGGAATAAAGATCATGGGAAATTTTTGCTTCCTTATGCCGACTCATTGAGTGAATTACAACTTGTAGTATTTCGTATACTCATCCCATACCAACCAAGACAGTATTCAAGGAGCAAAATAAGCTCGTTCCATCCCAGTAAATTGCATTTTATAACCACACAGAAAGATTTTCTTTACGACTGTCCGTCAAAGCTTAGTGTTCCCTTTGAGTTTTTTCCATTGTCATAGCCCACTTTTTGCACGAACATTTCATTCAATCTCGTCAATCATTATAGTAAACAGAATTAGAAATTCCCTAAAATCCTGCGGCTTTTACGAAATAGCTATTTTACTACACACTAAAATGATTGAAGCTATTTATACAGGGTGCCGTCTTTTAAGCAGGTATAGTCTAGTATTTAAGGAAGATTCATGTATCTACAAGGGCAAATATACGTTGTAATCGTATTTTCACCTTATCTATATGGACATTTGTGATATCCAAGTTTTGTTTAACTAGGTAGGTTCGCACATGTTAGTAACATTATTATTGGTTGATAATCTGTAATTAATTTACTTAGTCGACATGATCAATTTGGATTATTTAGATATATTTCTTGTAAGTGCGTAAAAGGAAGGCCAGAAATCAAAAAGCATTACAGAAACTTATTCATGTTTAAATATTATATAGAACTGGAAACGTATTTCTGCAAAGATGCTACGTATATATATCTGTACTAGTATATACTTGAGATTTTCGTTATTTCTATTTAAAAACATTATCTGTTAGTCCAGGAGATAGCTAAAGGGCAATAAAAAGGCAAACGATAGAGTTCGTTCAACTGATTTATCAAGAATGGCCTTCAATAAAGCTAATAGTAATTGTTGTGATAAAATCTTTAACACATAGCAGACAAGATACAGACAGTCTTCTCTCATCCTCGATTTATACATTTAGAAAAGTTAACTATTCACTCACTTGTTTTTTCAAGCCACAGAAATGCTAACAGAGTTGATAATATTTACAGTATACTATATTGAGATTCACATCGCAAGTTCTTTTTACAACTTTTAATTGGCTTCAGCTGACAAAGGAACTCCCATATAGAAGGAAATTTCGTAGATAATTATCTTGAACTGTATGTACACATTATGCTGTGCTTTTATAAACGTCTGAATGATATTGTTCTCATCATAGACGTAGCTCTTATGATGATGAGCTTTGTTCGTTTGTACAGAACTGCTAAATTAAACATTGTCGAAAGAGTTGCTATTTCTGTACTCTATTCTTTGCTATAAATATTATCCACCGGCCATCATAATTTTTTTGCGGACTGTTGTTAGGCCATAATAATAATTGCATTGTGTAACAGTACACTATTAAAGTGTAGGGATAGTCAGAGGAAAGTAACGGAGAATCTAAAGGTGTATCAATTCACTGTCTCACCTTTGTCAGTAAAACACTAGCTTAATTTTAGCAACAGACAGTTGCAGTGGGATGTTAGAATGCTTGCCAAAAAAGTGTACCTCATATCATGGTGATGTCATATCGTAATAGTATACCACATTTCATCACAGCTAGAAATTGCATCTGTAAATATCTTTAAACAATCATATTATAAATAGCTACCTTGAGCATAATGACTTGGTAATTACGTTATTTTAAGGAGGGAGTTGTAAAGTTGTAATGTGGTTTGCATTATTATCTTTGGTATGGATGGGCACTTGAATTGAACTTAGCTAAAATTACCCAAACACACAAGGTTAGCATCAAATCTTGCATTTAATGCACTTTTTGTTGGTATTGCTTTATATTTTAATGTCCTGCTTATTACTTGTATATAGTGTTAGGAAACTGTTCTATTAAATCCTTACTCCTTATCCTAAAGTGAGATACAGAGCTACAGTTATTTCTTTGATGCATAAATATTATTGCATAGACATCCAATTAACATTGGCATAACGGGAAAACGGAAATATATATTTATGTGTAGTAGGAAAATGTCTTTGCAGAGGTGGACGATAAGATAAGCTCCAGACTGAGAATAATTGCAGAACTAGTTAGATAAACTTATCATTATTTAGAATAAAGTTCAAATACTAACTTTTTGGTTCCATTAATCTTAATAGTATAATTTTTAAAATGCATATAAATATGTAACAAACATGTTTGTTGTGTGATAGGGAATTCAAAAGTAGTACAATCGGATCTTAAAGTAGTAAGTAGACTGAACTGAATTAAACAGTAAATTCATAAAAATGCAAGATTACGTAATTACATGTATGCAAAGGATATAGTTAGTTAGTCGTTACTTAAGGAAAATAAGACTGCAAAGTAAATAGCTATTTACAGTGAATTAGTAGACTAAACATGACAAGAATGCCAGGCCAGACGAGTAAACTTTGTGGAAATTACTTTCAGTATTGCATAAGAATCAAGAAAAAGACAAGCAAATAATAGACATAAATAACTGACAGTATCCATGTCAAGTAATTATTTCACAGACTAGCATTACGTCTCTACGAACTGCATTAGGCTAGATAAACAGTGCACTTTAGATAATCAGACGGAACGGAAATGTTCAGTTCAGAGTATGGCACACGTTCTGTTCTACTATTTATTACTAGGTTTCTATACAACTATAACGTCCCTACCTACTTCTAATGAAATATTTTTAACACTCAACTTTCCACTCGGCTAATTTCGATTGTTGAATTACATTATTTATCATTAATACGTAATGTCCATTCAAACCCATGTTTTATGCTCACTTTGCCTATGCTTTTTGTCTTTAAAAGAACTTATTGTTAATCTAAAGCTAAAAAACACTGTAAATGTGCTTCTACTTATATTCTAACGCGTTCTATCTGAAAGCTTAGCATTTAACTGTCTGGGAGTATTATCTTACGATAAACCTGTCTGTCTTCATAAATATGCTAAATATAAGCAAAATTTATATATTTATACTACTGCGCATACCTACTACCGCCTATGTGTAGCCGTGTAGATATCTGTACTTATATCACGTTCGATATCAAACTATTAACTTTTTACAATTGTTACTTGCCTCCTTTAGATTTAAACTATGTACTTATTATTGTACTAATTGTAATCACAACCATTTAGTTTGCGAACGTGAGAAATTACTCAAAACCTAGATAATATATGTCGGTATACTAAATAACTACATAATTATTTGGTTTACTACCAATTTTCAGTAATCTACTAGCTACACCGTTATTTACATGTAAAAGTTAGAAGGGATATTTCATTATGTCTTTCTGTCTTATCCGATCTAATCTCATCTTTACCGTCACAACTATACAAAAGATATGGATTCAATAAAAAGCGTTAAATGTAGCGCTTATTGCTAATAATAGACCCAGTTGCAGGTGTAAATTTTGTTTGATCTTTTCTATCTACACACTTCCTACCGTATTAACAACTCTGTAGTACTATTCCAATAATAAAGATACCTAGTTTAAAACTTGTATTTGTGAATAGGTATACCTATATGTAAGTAAAGATTAAATTCCTTAGCACAACAGGTATACACTTACGTATAGGATGCCATAAAAATCATAAATAATCTCCTAAATTGAACTAACTGGCAATTATATCGATAAATGAAAGATGTAATTCTATAGAAAAGAATTGAGATTGGTAATGTTGTCCGATAAAGAAATGTAAAAATTGGCGTTAACTGTTACGCCTCTACGCATCGGAATTCCCAATTAGAATTCTTAGCCTGAATAGCGAATAATAAAATGCTAATTGGAATTACACGTTCTTACATTCATACGCAATAGACATAATAGATACTACTACATGCCCACTTTTGTTATTGTTTTCTTTGTAAGAATCTGTATCTCCTTTCCATTGCGAAATATGCTTCTCTAAATAAGTCGCATGTAACAAAACCGTTGCATCAATAAATGGTACCAATTTTTCAGAGTTAAACTGAATACTAACTAACATTTTAAACACGGCCACTTTAACACCAAAAATATTAGCCTGTAATGCAAATTGGACTGAGTAGTAAGTTAAGTAAACTATTTGGCGACAAAACAAAATGAAATAATACCTTCTTCCATCGGGGATCCCAAAGATGATGAGGAGGAAACTGAAGAAGCAGAAGACGAATGTGACCCAGAAACTTGACATTTTCTGGAGCTGATGCCACTTCCAGTGCGGCTAGCACTTAATTTAGGGTTTGGATTGCAGACAGCAAGAACAGATTCATTTCGGACAGTTACCACATCCAACAAGTAGCAATCCTCTAAAGTGGGTGCAGGAACAACAGTTTTCTGCGAAGCTGCTGAGCTGTCCGTGCTCAGTTTTCGAATTTTACTTTTAATTTTCGAATTGTTATTGATTTCATCGACAGCACTTCCAAAAATAGCTTTGTTTAACTCCTCTACATGTTCTTCACTATGATCACTCAAGTAGCTAACCGTTTCCATTTCATTTTGCGCTCCTGAGTTGCACTGAGAGATTTTGCGAAGATACTTCAGATTTTCCATGTCCCAAGAATCTAATGAGTTTGCAGCAGCTGAATAAATTACTCTCGTTTCCATTATTCTTTATTCACACAGCAAATTATAACTTAATTATAACTTACTTATTTTTGGAATCATTAACTTGAATTTCTAATATACAAATTACAAAAAGAGGGTCAATGTTCTCATAGAACCTTTATCTACAATTTATTAACGATTTCCTTCAAACCAATAATAATAGTGATTTGCCTATATGTGACTTATTTTAATGGGATCTTCAACGTTTTTCCTGTTCTTAATTGAAAAAGGGCAATACACTCTGGAATTTAACGTGTGATGTTTGTGTAAATTTTTACAAATATTTGTACAATTGTAGAGGTGAAGAGGTTTTATCTAAAAAATATGCTGTGAGTAGTACAGCGTAGAGTGCTATAAAACAATTGAAAGCCTAGCCAAGAGAATAATTAAGATTAGAAGAATAGTAATGTGCCAAAGGCAGCCTGTTTTCTTGCCTACAGAAACAAAACTGAAAGTGTGATTCCGTTTATTGCACCCTTTTGATTTGATTCACAGAAGAGCTCCTCACTAGCTAAGTAGCGATAACTATAATCGGCTTGTAGTTAGTATTTCTGCTAAAGTCTCAACTCAACCCACACCTTGTCTTCCTCTACTATTTAACTGCTGTTCCTTATGCTTATTCTATGCCTAACAAACGGTACTCTTTGTTCTTTCTGCCTTGTCTCGACTAATACTAATACATTTGTGCCTTGCTTGGGTTTGTTGTTTTGTTTACGTCTAACTGCGTTCAATTATCTATAGGTAGCTACTCTTTCCTCTCGACACGCATTGAACACTACGGTATCAGTTTGTTAAAATACACCAATGTAATTTTACATTCTGTTACGTATGTTTTACACTTGTACATTTTGGTAAATACACAACATGATCAGTAAATTCTATACATAGGTATCTGCTATACGCGTTACTTATAGTACACATACCTATTCATTTATTAAGATGCTAAATTATAGTACAACAGTATCCTATTTGCATTGAAAAAGAGAAGATTGAAGATAAAGTAATACTTAAGGTATTTGCTGAAATTCTTGATGTCTAAATTGATAGCTAAATACCTAGTCTCTTTACCTGCACACTTTCAAGATATATGAATCTGTCAAGGACAAAATATGAACTCGTGCATGCACATAAACAATTGAATTATTAATAATTAGACATTACATGTGCATCATCATACAATGTTACAGTCATCAATCACCATTTTGGGATACCTTCCCTTTTTTCTCTAGCTGTAATTCAATTCGAATATTATTAAAATATGAGATTACGCTTACCTATAAGTGTAAATCTTTTAATTATAATTACGATGCAAAAAATCATGTTTTTGCAACTTGTGAGCATTTACTAGGTGCAGAAATACTTCAAACTGCATCAATATCATCTATAGATGTAATTAACTGGTACAATGTATCCCAAAGTGTACTTCCCAACTTATATTCTTATTTTACATTCGTTCCAAAGAAATTAAATACATACAATAGTTTAGATTTGGAAATCTACGGAGCCAAATGTAATGAACTAATGATATAATAGTTTCCTACTTATGAAGAAAGTGTTGAAGAGAAGTTAAGGAATTATTAGAAAACACGGACATACCTGATTGATAGTGTCTAATCGTGATAAATCGATAGGATTTCTAGTGAGTAGCTTTTTAGCGAGAAGGTGATTGGTGAATAGGGTATAATAACGTAGGAAAATTTGCTAATTGTGATCTGGTGAACGTAACGAGTGGCAAGGAAGAAAAAATAATAGTTCGTTAACAACTCCAAAGTGAAAAGTATTGAGTTAATCCCATTTCTCTGTAAACAATAGTTTATTTGCTATAAGAGGTAATTAGTAGTAGTAAGTAGAAGAAGCATGTGCTTTATTGTTAAAATGAGAAAAAGAGTCGTACCACTTAGAGCTACGAAAAGCAGAGGGATGTTCGCTAAATTACAACACAGATTTCTAAAACTTTGGTGTCTGCAGCTCAAGTGTGCGTTCTCTGTGATGATAGTCGAGATGTGTAACAGTCACTCACACATAAGTTAACGTTTATTCTTGTCAAGAAGATCTTAATCCAAGCTTCTCCTCCTTGTCACTGCACTACCTTGACACGAGAGTGAGCCTTTTAGTTGTCACTAACTTTAACTAGGTTTTCTTTACCTGCCTCGACTATGTCAGTCATGCTACTTCTCTTGACTCACTACTGACAGGAGGAAATCTTGTCTCAGAAGTCCTATAAAGGATTTGTAGTAATAAAGTTGGAATCCGTTGCACCTTTGCTAAACGCTATACAATTTGATTGGCAAAGAGAGCAAGCTATACCATAAAGTTGTAACAGAATGTATACACAAGATCTTTGTAACTATACAATTCAAGAACCTACATACAGTTGCATGCAATAGATAGCTCACACATATGCATCAAGAATCAAGATATCATACATAGAGGAATAATTTAACTTATTGGCCAACTAACTTAGTGCAGATACGATTAACAGTTTTGGAATACTGATATGAATTTTTATTGTTTGCCAAAGCTAAGCAATAGAACCTGACTTGAGCTGATTGTGAGTGAGCCAATAATCATTAATTCTAAATGAGTGAATCGAATAGCAATTCTTCGAGAGAGGTACTTACATACCCAAAAAATATCTCAATAGAATCTGTACACACTAGTATATATATTTAGTGTTCAAACTCTGTATATAGATATACAGATATTTAATAGACACCTGTTATGCATAGTGCATAGTAGACTATGTGTGGTATGCATTTTGATTTTACATACAGAACTTGACTCTGCAAGCAAACTAACCCCAACGAATGCAAAACCAAGTAAAATAATCAAAAGGGATACAGTTCTTGTATATTATTGTGATGAGGAGAATGAAAAGACTGAGTTGGCTTCATACATTTTAACAGTGTTAAAAGCAAATTTAACGTTATGTAGAAGGTGAAGCTGTAATTTTACACATTTCTGTCTATCCTGCTTGTAAAAAAAGCATTCACTTGCATTACTTGACTTGTTACTCCTTCAGTTCAGCTCACTAAGTGAAGAGCTTTAAATTAAAGTGAATCTGATTCTGTTTCTAAAGGCTATTGGTATAGTTAGTGTAGGTGGTAGGCATGCTATGCTAGAGATGATGATGATGGTGTACGCAGTTGCTTCCATGCGGTTTTCTCCTTGATATGCACTACTTCCCCTTTCTTCCACCTCAAGCTACTAACTCCAACTTTGCTAAACTCTTAATAAGTAAATAGGCACCTGAGCCATCAAAATTTACAACAGATCCTTTGCACATTTGCAATGTAAAGATTCTTGTGTCTGTCGTAGGTTTGTAGGAGATGTGAGATGATAGGACAGATAGTGGTTGGTTGGCAAAAACAGCCGTGGCATCTCATGCTATTATTCCTTAATTTTCATTTAAATTTATATTAGCAGTAATGACACAGAAGCTCCTACTTAGTTATAGTAGCTAAAATTTTCTTTGGCTACATTCCTCAGATTAAAACAACTGTTCCGCACGCACGACAAACAACTGCAAGAAATTATCGTGTTCACTACTTGTGGCTATAGTATAGCCAAATCCTAAAATTTTTCCTAATTTCCTTTCAGATTTGCTTAAATTTACTGGTTTGCTGAACACTATAAATACAAATGGCTACCTTCCTGGGCTAAACAAAAAATCATCATTTTGAAGATAATGAAATTGTGTGCATTTTCGATTTTATTTAGGTCTTACGACTACGAGTGACCATGTACTCGGGCCAATTTTCATTTTCTCTCTGAATGTAAAGAGGACCTTCGATTTTCGTCTGATAAATAAAATAAGTAGCAAAGTTTGAAATCCTAATTGAACAAAGATGTAAAATGACTTTAGCTCTTTAGTCTTCCTTCCTATTATGTATAATTGCGTTTGATTTCATTTATCATTAGTGCATTCTTTGCATAGCTGTACCTCTCTCATTGTACTCAATTTGTATTCTACTTTTGTTTATTTACAGTAATAGTAACGCTCTTTAGTTGGAAGGTACTATTGAATTGGATATGGATGCATGGTTCGCTGATGCCTAAATTCAATGTCTATTGTCTGTTCCATTCTGTACATGGAAGTTTGAATAATTGATTTGACTGATCTTTGTTTCAGCCAACAAGAAAAGATAGTTAAATTAAGTAAGGTACAAAAGGTAGTGGTAAAAGTGTTACTGCCATCCTATTCTCTGTCCATTGTCCTTTGACTATAGGCATACATTAGCGCAGATTACAGATTAATCAGTGTACCTCACCCTAACATATCTTATTTATTGATATTCTTATCACACCTATATATGTTCACAACACAAACTACAAATAATAAATGTGAATTAAGTACCTGTGTACCTTTTAAAATCAGCCTTCTCGTACTTAATCCTAACTACTATATGATACAGATATTAGAGTGTGGAAGATAGATTTGATTGAGCACAATAAAAAGACATGCCTACTATTGGCAGACGTAAGAATAGAATAATAGTTTTTTATCTCATTCATAATTCATAAAATGCACGGATTGTCCTGTCTCTGGGATTCTGCGAATTTATCTTGTCTTGGGAATACTACTAATTTAGCAATAATTCTTACTACCGTGTTATTACTACCACTACCGGTCTCGATGCGGAATTAAGATAAATAAACTATGCTGATTAGATGAATAACGTAACTTAGCTAGTAAAGTAGGTACAACTACTTCAGAACGGTATTGTTTATTTTATACATGCATTTTTATGTTATTCTTTGTAGAACTAGTAAATGTACATTGGGATTTGCATTAGTAAAGCAACCAGGTAGATGATTGTATTAAGGATATACTGAATTTATGTAGTTTTATGGTTTTTCTCTGGCCTAGCTTTACTGTGATCAGAACGATATGATATAAGTAGTTCTTCATGTAATATACAAAAGAATACATTAAAATATTCCATTGTATTAGTGGTAACCATTAATGCAGGCTTCGTTACACTACACCTCTGTCTGTCCGTCCGTGCTCACGTGTGCATTACTCACATTACAATAGCAAATGCACTCTTATAACTTATTATATAAGTAAAGAAGGGATTCTCTAGGCTCTCATTTTCCTTTCTGCCTTGATTGCCGTACAATGACTTCGGCAATCGTCCAGAACAACATTACATTAGTGAAGAAACTTCAATTAATGTATACCTGTGCTTATTACATTCGGTTACACTATATTCTTAACTTACATACACTCCCAACTTTGTTTGAGGAAGGAACAATGATGAATGACAGACTTGACTGAGTCCTAAAAACGAGGTTGTTATATAAAAGGAATAGTAAGTTGCGATTCAAAGATACACATCCTCCTCACATACAAATATTCCTTCCTACGTGCTGAACTGAACATCTCTTGCGTTGCGAAAATTAAAATTGGAATTAAAATTATGTGTATGTTCGTTGTAGTGACTACCTATATACGGCTTTGGCATCTGTTTATGTAAGTTGCATTCAATACATGCACATTCTACGTTGCAAATTGCGATGCAATCATAACAATGATACTATCATTCATCTTTATTTCCTGTCTTTTATTTGTAATGGATTTTGCATTATATAGCAAGAGCACACAAAAGAAACAGATTATTTCACACACAATGAACATTATTTAAAGCTCTATGTTGGTTTCAGATTTGTGCATATTAATACGAGAAAATGATGATGCTAAAATTATATTAATGCAATCTATGTTATGTACGTAACTATACAGCATGCGGTATTCAGGACATTTGCTTCGTTGATAATGTTATTTATG
Source organism: Tomocerus nigrus (assembly GCA_019776505.1). Classification (NCBI taxonomy): domain Eukaryota; kingdom Metazoa; phylum Arthropoda; class Collembola; order Entomobryomorpha; family Tomoceridae; genus Tomocerus; species Tomocerus nigrus. The sequence goes on from JABASI010001474.1 coordinate 19,273, forward strand.
TGCAGAGATGTATATTACCCATTTAGATCTCTAGATTACGTATTAACTCTAGCCAGGCCACACCACAAACAACGTAACATAATGAAATATGCATCTGTAGCAAACGATACACTTTGCATAATGTACCTTTCCCCACTATTATTGCTATGCATAAATGCAAAGAGACATTATTATGGATATAAAGAGACAGATGCAATGAAAAGTGTTATTACATGAAGACTTCATTATTTGTCAATTGGATCGTGCGTGAGTTGACTACAAAAGCCTTACCAATACAAAAACATGTCAACATATTGCAGTCTTGTTGCAGAAGCAGTTCGCTTGGATGATCGAGTTATAAAATAACAGTTAACACTACCATTCACTATCTCTAACAAAGAACTAATTGCGTTTATTTAGCTAAACTACCAGAAGTTATATTATTGCAACATTTTCACAAGGTGATCTTTTATCTGAATTAAACTCATTCATGAAATATACGATAATCTCTAAATTATCGCGCAAGGCAAAGATTTTTAATTTCCTGAATTATTTTGGTTTTTATTCGTCTAAAAAAATCTAATCCTGTTTTTCCAGTGATTTGCGGGGAGTTAACTACCAATTTTTAAGAGAATAAATATATATTGGCAATGAATGGGATAGCTCAGATATATTTATATAAATGATCGACACTACTTAGTGGTATCATAAATAATATTTTCTCATAAAGGACATGATAATACTTTTTAGTAAGGTAGCGATCACATTCAGAGAGAGAGAGACACTCAAATATTTTTTCACAATCATCGGTGTCTTTACTTACTCGTAAGTGACAACTGATCGTGCAGTAAATAATAAGGTTTTACTTTCATTGACATCTTAAAATCGTTTTTAGTCTCGCAGATACTTTAATACTTACTACTATTCGTTTATTTAAACCTTCATCCTACAGTCAAACTGACTATTCTTCGAAGTGGATGTGGAATGCAGATAATTAAGTATTATTTTACAATAACGAGACAGTGTACGTATTTATATTTTATCTATCCACAGTCGTATAGTTTCTTCTGTACTAATTGTGTGAGATTACAATGTAGAACCTTAAGGCACATGTTCAGTCGTAGCGAAATGTTTGTAGATAAATTCTATCCGGTCTCGGCAGTGCGAGTGAATTGATGACCTTAAAAGTAATAAATGTTATCGTACATAGAGAACAAGATGAGTCTGCAAAGTGCGCATAGCTTCATGCAGCAGATTTAATAACACGATCAAGAATGGCATTAGCACAGTAGCCAAGAATAATACAAGGCTACAAGAGACTTCTTTTCTGAACTATCTCCAACTAATTTGAAAAGTTTAGTAACTCGTGATAAATATCTCATTCACATAAGCTACCTTAATCTTTCAGAGGAATTAAAATAAGATTATTTGTCTAACTGTTGCATAATCTCTCTTTAATTCAAAATGTTTATGGCTAATTCAACCTTATACCTAAGGTTGACTTCAGTTGATTAGACTGTCCAAAATCGAAAGTATGCGTTAAAATCAGATAGTAACGCAGTAGTCCGTTATTTACAGAAACTTTCAGCAAAACATAACTTATTCCTTTATAAATGACAAAATAACATCTCGTTCTCTAATACAAAAGTAGGTATACAGTTACAAAATTGCCATTTCAGGTACCACAAGTATTTTGTTATGCCTTCAAAAAAATTATACGCACTACCAAAAATTGGCCACAGATTGTTAGCACGCAAAATGCAATGCACGCAAAACATTCCAATTGTAAATATATATTGCAAATTGGAATTACATAAGGAATTCTACTATAGGTATTATAGATAATTGGTTAACTCTGGTTTAGGACTACATTTTGAGTAAGTTGTACTTAGGTAAGTAACAAGAAAATCTGATAGTGAATAGGTGCTGAGATAGATTTTATTGAAAGGAAAAAGTATTCGATTTGGACAGATAATAGTTTACAATGTTTTCCTCACTTTCTGTAAGTAATCTTTCCTGACCGCAACTAACTTCTCTAGTCTAGAGAGACATGAGATTAAAAAAAAACAGTAAATGAAATGGACCAACACTGACAAAAACTAAGGACTGCCATCATTCCTAATGTTATCAATCAGTAAATGAGCCTGCTGTGCTGAAAGCATTAAAATGTATTTACTTTTGCACGAACGCCAACATGCAGTTTATCTCTAAACACAAAACCGCTTGATATGCTTCGGTTCGGACCATTGATTAAATACTGGTTGACTGAAGGCTTCATTATTTTGTAACAAATCTATCTATAGGTATATAGTATATTAGGGTTATCATATATAGGTATACAATATTCATACTCAATAACATACATCATTTCCACAAACCAGATATGAGATTCAGCTTCCGCAAATTAAAAATGAACTCTAGCGTAATCCTAATCTTGTTTACACAACGTAAAAAGCACAGCACTGTGATTATTTTTAAAATTTAATCCACACTAGCAGGAAATGCAATTTTTATATCTCCTTGTGTGTAAAATGTATCTATCTATTATATGAAAGTTTTATATAAAATATCAGAATAAGTTTAGGTTAATGGATAAAGAAGTCGATTTATAGGCTGTATCTAACCTAATCTAATATAATGGTCGTGGCAGCAGTTAATTTAAAGATAATTTACTATCAGACTAAATTATTATGATTTGAAACATAAACCAAGTTTTAATAAAGTGCTGAGTTATTTTTGCAAGATATCAGTTGATATATTTAAGATGACCTGCTTTTGGCTATTACATTATAGCACCTTAGTACAAGGTAGTTGCAGGTATTTGTTATTTATCATTTTTGCAAGCGCTTTATGTTGCATTTACTAATAAAATCTTATCTTTCTGTTTGAACTAATGGTTTACTACTTAAAATTACTATGACCAACTCACCAGACACTCAATTATCTGAAATCTACAACGAATGTGAAAGGGTTAACGATAAGATAATGTTTTTGTTGCCCACGTTAGTAATGCATACAAAGTGTACAAAAGATCTGTTTAAGAATACATACAATACAATCTTAAATAATTCAACACAGAGCGAGCCGATTACTTCGTTTTCATCTATTATTATGTGATGCGAGCTGAATTCTCAATTGAATTTTGTGTTAGAATGGAAAGTGCGTAACAGTATAGATACATACCTACATACTTAGTAGTTTGCCTACTTTGTTTTAACAGTTATAATTGATAGATTTATCTATAGCAAGCCTACAGGTTACACACATCTCTGCATTTATGCGTACCTACATACGTATTACCTGCCGTGCTTACTAATTATGGTTACACATTAAACCATGAAAATAATATTGCAAAAACCCTGTAATAAACAAAATTTTCGCATTCAATGCTGTTACAAATTACAAAGTCACAGATTCAGGTTCACGCACCTCTTGTCTATCCGTGAGGAACTCAATTGAGGCTATAAAGAGAAATTTAGCTGAAACAAAAACAACTTACCGTAAGACTTTTTATTAGATAGTCTTTCGGCTACGGATAACTAACTAGATACATTCTACTCTACACTTACTACATACGATGAGTATCTCCCTATTTATAAAGTAAACGGAGAAGCTTAATAATACTTTTTCAGGTCTATAGCTGAACTTTCTTGTAAAAAATTAAGCATTTACTGTTGCTAATTAGCCCTCCACAAAAATGCTGCTTATGCATGCATTTTAAATTTAGAATCATTTCCTGTGAGTGAAATTCCAAGAAATGGGTATTTCTGCATTGCACTTCTTAATATAAAATCAAATAAACATAGAATCATGTAACCACGAAGGCTCCTATTTACAGGATGTCTTCTATTTATGTTGAAATGAAACTACCATTCAACACTTGCAAATGAATGCAAACAGTTACTTGTTTATTATCTTTAAGTAAATAATACTCGTAGATGGTGATCATGTTTACTGCAGGCTTAATGCGCACTTTTAGTTGTATAGTAGGGCACTTGTCAATCTTCTCAAGTAATTATGTCGATAATTTTGTGGTGAAACTAATGTGCATATTATAAAAGATGCATGAAGTTATGCAAATAGAAATCGTTTGCTTTTCACAGGTGAGAATATTTGCAAGCGAATGCCAAATCGTCTACTTACAAGGGAATAATATTTTGATTAGGTACTCAGTCCTCACACAATGTAACAGGTAATAACTTAATAGTTGGCATGTTTAAGAAAAGGAAATATACCTATATATATATATATTATTCTGTCATTTTTATGCATTTGGTATGAGTGACATCATACAATTTGATGTATTTCGTGCATTAACACTTTTCAATTCAAGATTAGTAAAAGATGACTATAGCACAAAAGGTTTCTAGAGACAAGAAGACATATCAACACTTACCTGCATTTGAAAGCATTAAACTGACAAAAATCAAAGCAAAAGTCTATTCACATAACAATAAGTATCTTACCACCACACGGTGAAGAAACTAAATCGTTAAGACCAAATCAATTGTGTGAAGGAACACAAATAGTATGAAAAGAATGCACTTATCAATATTGTATTGCGCAGGAATAGAAATGATAAGCAACTGAGAAAAATTATTGTTTAAAGCAATTTTTACTTTATTCGATTATGCAGTCAAAAACTATCAATATCGACATACATAAATACAATTTACAATAATAATTCTACCAGTTAAGTGTGCACTTGATAATTTAAAATGTATGTGCAGTGTAGTCTACTTATAATAGGATTAGATCCAGCTTCACCATCTAAGTACGTTTGGATTTTAATATAGTTTAAATTTTCATACATAAATAATTCCAGTAGTAGTGAAATGTGGATATTTTCTGTAATTAAGATCGCTTTTTGATTTTAAAGCATATTATTAGCCCCTAATGGAGAAAAATTAATTTGCAATTGTTCCACAATAATTCATAAGTCCTACAGCGATATATCTAGAATTCGAAAGTCCCAATTCTATGATTGCATGTCAAAATATTACTGAACAAGTTTTGAAATAATAGTAAAAATAGTAATATAAATTAAAACTACAGTAAAAAGAATGCGAGTGATTATACAGAATTTCATTTTCCATACCAGAACATAGTTTTTGTTGTGCAATGTGAATGGTAGGACCTATTTTATCATGAAACAAGCAACTTGGTTTTGTTTTCCTTATATGAACGAATTTACTTTCACCAAATGTGATGATGAGCATTTAACTTTAGTTGCATGTCATTTTATGCAAACACATTTAATTTCTTGCCAAGAAGATGAAGATGACTCGTGAACTCGATGATGACTTAGTTGATAAAATAAAGTATGACATGCAAACACTTATAAAAATGAACGTACGTTTAGTTTTGCCCAAACTGTACCATGTATGTATGAAAGTTTTAACAAGCATAATATATGCAAATGTGTATATTTATATAAATAGAAATTCCATG
>JABASI010001475.1:0-24701 GCA_019776505.1 Tomocerus nigrus
AGATATGAGAGTTACTGAATAATAATATAATTTTTGTATTAGTGCATTCAAATACTGTTGATAATAATAATCTTACCATTTTGGGTAGGTAAATTTGAGGATATTGCTGTGTATGTACCAAAATCAGGAAATTTGGAAATCTGTACAATATTTTGTTTTAAATAAATTATACGATGGGAAAAAATATTTTTGAGGATTAAAATAAGACAGCTACAGAATAATATAATATTATTTTATGTTAGCGTTTTCAAATAATGTTAATACTAATAATCTTGCCATTTTGGGTAGGTACACTAGTTGGGGTGTAAGTGACGGACCTATGACATATATACTGGCACAGTATATTGTACAGAAGTAAAGTAGTGCTGAACATGCATGCATGCAATGCGGATTTGGCTTGAGTCTGTTCCGTTAGCTTTATGTGTAAGTTATATAGGTAGAAGGAGAAGAATGAGATGGATTGTTGGATTGAAGAGGTAGAGAAGGGAAGGCAGGAGCGCTGAAGCTATGGATGAACTATACTAATAAGACAGGAAGTTAAAATATGTGTAGAGTAGAGTTCAAGCGGAGAAAGTAAATGGATAGAGGGAAAGTCTAAAGATCGGATTAAAACAGCATGGGATGGGATGTAATGCATATAGAAGGTCCTCCTTAAGTCAACTTAAGTAAGCGTAAGTGTACTTACTTAATAGCTCGTATTGCTCATGCTACTTTCCCCTGGCTCGGATTGCTTTGGTTGGGATTGGGTCGCTTGCTTTTCGGCTCCGTGATTCACTTAAGGATTCAGTGGAGATGATTAAAGTTCCTTGTGTCGAAGTTCGACTCACTCCGTTCCGTTCTGTTTTCCTCATCCTTTTACTCATTTCATATCCCAGCAGTGGCAGTAGTACACCCTTACAACATTCTCTCTGATAATAAGAACACTGTTAGGAAGACACTTCCCTTATTCTCAATAGTACACACAGACAGAGAGGGAACGAAAGAGAGAGCCGATGCATTTAGCTCAAGAGGAAGATAACAAAATTAAGCAAGAAATTTGTCGATGAAGCATTCCTTGAAACTTGCCTTCCTAACATAAGAATTCAAATAACGAAATAATTTCAAAGTAAAACGGAAGGACTTTCTCTAAAATTTACATTCCATCTAAGTATTCTTCTCATCTCAGCACTTCATCTTTCATCTCTTCTGATAATAATGAAATTTCACCAGTAATATTATTAAATATGATCTATTTTTACTTATTAGTATTATTAGCAGGCTCTCGCTCTTATTATTAATCCTTAAATCCATCTGTCAGCTCTCTGCTCATCAAATAATTCTGTTCACGTAAATAATATATTGTGCTTAGGATAAGAAAGCACTTGTAAATAACATCCTGCAGTATTAAAAACCCTTCTAGGATTACTAATCCTATATATCGGGAACAAATAAACAGATATTTATCTATCTGACGACTACCTACTATAAGTAGTTTTATATTACAATTTTATAGTGGGGGAAATAATACTTAGAGGTAGGTAGAATAAGTAGCTACAAGATAGCTATCTCCTATTTCGATAAATAGTATAAGTTAGCAAAGAGATAGTATAGGGAGCGGGCATAGGAGGAAAAAGTTGGCATCCGGACAACAGATGAGATAGTTAATCGGGTGCGACAAAGCGTTAGGAAGCCGGTTAGCATTAGAGCATATGGACACGCATGCCGCGATATGTAGCAGATAGGCAAGATTTATTCGTAGGGACGAAGGAGTAGCCAAAGTGCGACCACACAGATAATATAAAGGCCATTTTCCCCAAGAGGCACACACAGTCAGCATTACATAACGCTTTAAGACTTTTCTATAAAAATGTTAGTCTTCTCATCCCGCCCGGCTCAGGTATCCCTTCGGCTTCCTTTATTTGCCTTCAGAGCGAAGGTATTTGGCTATCTATCCACGTCCCTCCAAATCCAATCCACCAGCCACTGGCTTCCCAACATAAAAAACTGTCCTATTGTGTTGTACTCCTTTTATTGTGGGCAATCTCTGCTCTCCTTTATCTTTGTTTATTTCCCATACTCCCATTTTATTCCTTTTTCCTCCTTATCCTTTGATTTTTAAATCGAAAAAGTCAAACACTCCGTTTTATTGGCCCTTTTAAAATATTTTCGAGAAAGCATGCACTAGCAATAATAGTCCAATATGTAGAAAGAGCTTTCTGTAAAACTACAAACATTTTGCTGCCTAATTTGCAAGAAGATTCAGTAGAAAAGAAAGTGGAGACATATTTGTAGCCTATTAAATGCAGTGCTAAGGGGCAATGAAAGTTTTTTATGATTAATGTTTCCCCATCCTTAACAAGACACAGTAGTAAAATGAGAATGCACGTGTATCATATAATTTCAGAAATTATATAGCTCTTAGCTCCCAGAAAACTACTAAATTAATGTAACATAAACACTATGTAATGCAACTGAGAGCCTTGAAATTATAACTTACAAATAGTTGACACTTGGTGAAAGTGGAGACAATAACTTTCACCTGCTCCGGATAAGAGTTCCGAGCATGAAATAGGATATGAGACTCTGGTGGCGTAAAGACCCCTGCTAGCCTCTTGCATGTCCCGTAGTAATTTTTAATTCCGAGTTGATGATGATGGATAGGCTAGATTATTTTCAGTTAAGCCTCTCTAGTTAAGTCAATCGCGAGAATCCTTTCACCGAAGCCAAAGTGTAAACAATAAGTACGACTACAGCGTAAAAAATGGCTAGTTAATATCCCGGACACACTGTAAATGTAAAATGAGGCTATACAGGGTGATTCTATTAACTTTCGACGTATCACTTTCACCTTGCAATACCAAATCTTTCTTTTTCGCCAAAATAATTTATAAAAGAATTTCACAAATAAGGCAGTAAAATTTAATAATGTGGGGTAAGTGTTTTGGCGTGAATAGAGAATTTTTCATCATAATATGGTGAAAGTTTTATGGACAATTTTAATATAAATCACCCTGTAGATGCAAAGGGTGTTTAGAGACTTCATTTAATTTGATGGTGAAATTAAATTATGTCTAGTACATGACTTGGCGACGGTTTAAGTCAAATAATGATATTTATGAAAAATGTTAATATAAATCACCCTGTAGATGCAAAGGGTGTTTAGAGACTTCATTTAATTTGATGGTGAAATTAAATTATGTCTAGTACATGACTTGGCGACGGTTTAAGTCAAATAATGATAAGTTAAGGTATATAAAGAGTGCTATTTTTTATTTTACGATTATTAGTTTGATGTTGGAGATTAAGGAGGAAATATTAAGTTTAGTTGAAAGTAAAACAAGTGAAAATGTGTTGATTTCCCTTGACAGGTGAAAATCCAGCTGAACTGTACCATAACGAAGCGATGGCGTCCCTCTGGTCTTGGAAATGCTTCCTGCTTATTTTTGTACTCTGGGTCAGCAGATAAATTAAATGGATTCCGCCTCCTACCTCTTGTATTTCCCCTCGGACCATTAAATGTTCACCATTATTACTTCACTACGAGCGAGCATTGCATTTCCTCACTCTTTTCTTCGTCTACATACTCACTTAACGTCCTTTTGCATTCATACATAACTACAGCCTGTACGAGTACGAGCAGTCATCCTATTCACTGTGTACATACATGGAGAGAGTGGATTGCACATTAGTACAACGTTGCATCGCATCACAATGCATTCCTTTCTTTCATCCCGCTCCATAATACATAAGTAAAAGGCTAGGGAAAGGGAACCCGGGGATTATACTTTCTCTCTCTCTCTCTCTCTGCGACTTTACAATAAGTGAAAGTAAAGAGGAAAGCAGGAGAAAGCACCAGGCCCTATTTCCTCTTTGAACTGTACACGTTATTCTAGTAATAGTTTGGATATAGTGCACAAAGAGAGAGGTATCGTTGGGACTCAACTATTTCTACTACGTAGACACATAACGGACGGAGTAGCGAGGACATTTAGCTATTTCCAAAAAGCATGACTAAAAGTCTTCTTCGCAGTTCTTCTCCCACTCAGCCGCTACCATTATCAGAATTGTACATTCTGGTCCGTAATGGAACCATTATATTTATATGGCCATCCTTACATCCTCTACTTTATTTACCTACTGTGCACTCCCTACACACTCTTCGTGCATCTCATTCCAATTCTCTCGATTATCTTCTCAACAGACTTATCTTCTTCCCTCTACTACAAATACCTCTGCATCCCAAATCCATTACATTTAACCATATGCATCGGAATTGAAATGAGAGGAGAGGAATATATTTAATACATTACTATTGTGTACCCACATCAACTTTTAACCAGACAGACCAGAAACAACATTGCAATAATACAATCCCAATACCATAAATATACTTCTCATCATGTGCAGAGCATCCCGCCTTAGACATGCATTGTTAGCATTACTTTTGTTAAACTCCTGCGTGGAGCGTAACATCATTATTCACCATTTGCATCCGTTATGCCCTATTTAAGTATATCCCCACCGAAAATGTTTTCATCGTCCATTCCCCTTCTATTCAAGCATAATTTATTTATTTTTACAAATCATCGCGTGAAAATCAAAATCGTGTTTATTAATGATTTGACATTGGAATTGAAACTTGTTTTTAGGTTAAAAATATCGTCTGCAACTGCATAATAATTTTGCAGATGTTCCTATAATTTAGCTGATTATTTAATATTATGTAATGGGGACTAATGCTGTCGCTGTCATGATTTAAATGGCAATGCATGGTTTATTTTATACAAATTGTCACATAAAAATCTGGTAAAAATCGTCTTTGTTAACGATTTATTTTGGAACAATTTATTTTACAGGGCAGAAATGACATCTGAAACGGCATAATAATTTTATAGATACTAGATACTCCAATGATTTTACTTACATATATACTTGCAGGTGTGTTTGAAACATTGTTAATACTCGCGTCCACTATTAGGATGGCAATGGTCAATCTATCCAAATCATGGAACAAAGCCAACAAAAGCCATTGTCAGAGTAGTTGCTGAACAGACATAACGTGGGAGTGAATGTGCAAAGTTGTAAACTCTATTTTTAAGCTCGAAAAGGGAGAAGAAAATCCATTGATATCAAACAACGTCCGTCGTAACATACTGGGAGATGCAGGAAACAATTTGGAAGAACAGTCTCTAGAATTGCATCGTGACTGGCGTAATGGGGAGCGATATGGGATCATTAATGTACTAAATGCCAGTAATATAATATAAAAATGTGGGGAACAAAGAGAAATATGTAATTCTGCAAACTCCGACAACGAAAATTGAAGGGAAGATGGACCTTTTCCTCCCCCTAGCCAAAGCATTAGAATATAATCGCCGAAATTCCCACTCGCACAGACAACATTGTGCGTGGACAATGTTAATGCGTATATGCCATGTAATGAGATGTGAGTAACATGAGTTCACTTTATCTACAGCATTTCGCTATCTATATGGATCGGCGGAAAGCATAGTAGTTTTCGCATTATATCGTGCTATGAGCGATTTTCCGGCAGTTAGTCTATTACGAAATGAATTCCTCGCAAAAACTCACGACCCTCCCTTACAAAGTCATATTAAAGCCTCAAAGAGTCTATTAGTCAAGGTATTATTTTTGTATGAAGAAATCTACGAACGTTTCAAGGGACTATCATCAGCGATCTATATATGGAGTACCTAAGGAGAGTTTTGGTAGTTCATCTATTATTTTATAAGTTGTTGTGGTCCACTTTTCACGTTTACACAGTTTGACTAGTGAAAATGCTAAGAGATAGTAATGTTTGCTTGCGTTGCGTCAATTTTAAATCAAAAGATGCCCTAAATTAAGCCACTACGGAAATTACAAAGAGAATAAGCCATGAATAGTCGTTGTTTGACTACATATTGCTTTAACAGAAGAAAATAGAATGACGATAGACATGTTGCACTTGTTGTAGAGAATTCTAGTATGAAGGACGGAGGGAGAGGACATAATTTGTCGACACTTTTCACTATAGGCGTCATTTTAACTGCTTATTTATTCTTTTAACACTCTAGAATGGCGTAAAAAGATTGGCTTTGCTCATGCAGACCCACACGTTTCGATGCAAATCCAAATAGAAAACAGGAAGTGCGGCAAAACCCAACTTTAGTGTGGAAATTAGTCTAGATAAGAAAATATTATATGCCGTATATAGTGATACAAATGGAAACTAGGTTTCCACTAATGCGTAAACAAATACCACTTCTATCTACACTGCTGTTTGCTGGCATGTATGGTGTAATGCAAATATTAGAGGAAAAAACAAGGCTGAAAGGAAACCACAGATGCATAATTCTGTCTGTGTAATTAAAACTAACAGTTGCATATGCTTAGATCAGAAAAACAGGGAGCACTCTTCTACTGACGACTGTCTTCAATTTATAGCCATCATTTGTGTGTAACAACCTTCAAACTTACGTAATTATACGAATATAGTAACTATTTATTTCTTGCATGTACTATTGTAACTGGGCCAGAACATCCGCAAGTTGATTATCATGCACTCTTTGAAAATTAAACTACAAAGATTATTAAAGCACACGAGATCTTGAAATACTTACCACTTTAATGATTCGGTAATGATTTTCTGAATTTAACAAGTTTGTTTCATGCTTAACTCCAATTAAAATGTGGAAAAGTAAAATTATTTGGTATTACTATTGGACAAGAAGAAGATCGAATACGTTACCACCTTATCGTATGTAAATATTCATCGTCTGCTTGATTTAGAGATACCAAGTACATATCGTTAAAAGTAGTGTGCAGATATTCATTAAATGTTTTACTTATTTCATCAGTTTCACTGGGTACGTCTGAAGAATAAGGAGGTTTAATTTTAATTTATTATTTTTCAATTGTAAATAATGCAATAATTATTTTTTACTCGAAGTTAAATATTCATCGGTTTAATTTCGTCGAGAGCTAGTATTTTTACTAGCCTTTGTAATAGATGACTTTTTTTCAGTGATGGACCAGTAAAGTGCCAGATCAAGAGAAATAAATGTTGGGTGCTGCGTATTGTTCTTAATTACTTATCTTGCATAATAATAAATGATTATGGATGGATTACGTAAAGATATCCCTGCTAAAATATAATTGTATACAAGTAGATGGAGAATTTGTGTCATGATGTCTGCTAATGATAGAAATAGGAGAGACACAAGTTGGAGACATCATTATGATTTCTGTGGAACAGTCGGCGGAAGCACAGTGGTATCTCTTAGAGAATGAGAATGCAAAGCTATAGAAAAGGGTGAAAAGAGAAGGTTGAGAATGAGAAAGTGACTCTTGTGGTGCTTTCTCTCTTTGTAGCATAAATAGTAGTAACTCTCTATTGCCCTTGTCTTGTCTTTTGTTGGTGTTTTGGCGTGGCTTACATTTGAGATTGGAGCGGAGGCAGTGAAGCCTAGAAATGTTCTGTTAGAAATACGGCGGGATAGTGCGGAAGGGAAAAGTAGGGGACAGGAGTTAGTAAGAGAAGATAGTCTTCTCTGTTGTAGTTAGTAGAGAGAGAGTGTGTGTTCTAAAGCTTTTAACTATGTTTAAGGAGGGTAGGAGGCAGTTTGAGACAAGATATGTTTATGTAGCCAAAGCATCGAAGCAGAATCCAATATAGGAAATCCAAACAAGTGAAACCAGTCTCCATAAACATGTTTTTACAAATGGTTTTTCCGACGGGGGGTCTATTCCTCTTTCTTTTCGCAACAATTTCGCCTGATATACTCCAACCGAGCTATATAAATGCCTTTTCGGACAAATAGAGTATACCACAACCTAATATTCCCATTCCACTACACATCGGAGCAGAAAAACACACGCGACCAAGCTGAAAAGAGGAAACAGATCTCATTCTCTAGTACTTATGGATTTCTGAAAAGGATCACGACCACTACACAATATACAAGTCTTATAGTTGGGAAAAGTTAGCCTAACCGCAGTAAATATTATATAAAAATAGTAGATAATCTAAAAGGGATCTATCCTAACACAACAAAGTAGACTTTAGTCTTATCTTTTGACAATTTATATATAATAATCTATTCATATAATCATATATAGTCAAAACTATATAATATACAGCAATAGGAATACTCGCACATCACAAAGTCTAATCGAAAATGTTCAATATTTTAGCAAAACAGTAGAAAGTATAGATATTCTATTTCAAAATAAGGTAGGGATACGATTTTCAGACAAATAATAGTGAAACACTATAAGTAGGCAGATATTTAGCATGTGTTTCCTACTACGCATTCATATAAATAATGGAATAGTGTGGCATATCCTTCTTTAAGCCCATTCTTATTATAGATTATAGACTATTAGAGATTATGGAAGGAGGAAAAGGGAAAATCCCCTCTTGGTATCCCAAATATTCCATGCTATACTTATTTACAATAAATATAACCTTTGCACACACACACATAGGCGGGTAAACGAGAGAAAGTGAGGCACGCACAGGGCACAATAGGATAGCCCAGCTTCCTTTTCCTAAACATTCTCAAAAGCATTTGTAGTTTGCAGTCGAAAAAAATCCGATTTCGGATCGAATGTTGTTGGAGTTCACTTCGGTGCCTTTATTTTTTCCATCCACCATGCACTTTCTATCTACACAGTAATAGACAGATCGAGTGTAATGTAATGTGTACATTAGAATTGTTGGAAGACGGCTTCACATTCACGTGTTTCAATCTAACAACTACAATGGCAATGTCTATACTTAAGTTAAAGAACCTACGCGCTCCTTTCCCTCACAAAACAAGACATGACCCTCTTACAGACTTTTACTTATTGTCCTCTTCTATTGTCAACCATTGCATTCCCTCTTCTTTCACAAAAAAACGCACAATAAAATACAATCACTTCATACAGACAGTTCTAACTAAGCACAACCTAATAGAAACATCCCATTATACATATATAAACATACATATTATGAGCATTATTACATCCTTTTCTTCAGACTTCAGACTCGACGGATGGGAAACTCACTTTTTGCAAAATCTTCCTTTATATTTATTTCCTGCTCCCGGATAGCAACGGAATCATCATTACAATAGCAAAACAAGCATGCAACGATGCAACCCTCCATAGACACAAACATTAAACAACGTAAACTACGAGATGCTCTAAAAACTGTAAGAACTGATCTAACTAAAGCTCAATGCACACATCACACTAGTGTACTAATGCAATATGCAAGGAAATGAAATACTATACCATCATCCTCTTTAATCCCCCTCACCGGATAAAGGATTTCACGGCAGGAAAATCCTAATCAAATCGTCCTCATCTTCTGTTTTCACTATCTTACTATTAGAAATATTAGAATTGCCGACCCTTCTTATTTATATGGTACAAAAATTATGTAACGTGCTGACAGACGACCTAATAATCATGTAGTAGAAATGATTAATACTTACTTGGGGGAAAATCATGGCGCAAAAATTAACATTGGCGATTTTTAATTCTATATTTTCAAAAATATCGAAGCGTGAGATAAGTAAAATAAGTAAAATTATTGCAGCCAATTTTAGCAAATAAAAATCTTCCCCAGAATCACTATCCAGTCGACAGTGGAATGATTTCCAAAGTTGGAGTTACTAGCAAATAATTATCCGTCAAAATAGGCATTTTTTAAAAGATTTTTCAACTTTCCTAGGTTAAAAATAGCACATAATTTGGTAGTGTTATTGTTGATAATAATGTGGCTGTGCTAGTGTTTTTTCTCATACAAGTTAATTGCGCTTTCATAATCTTTAAACAATAAAAGCTAAGTTAATAAGAATGAGAGTAGAGTAGTCGTGAGTAGGAGTAAATATGTACCTACATGCTGGTAACATTACGTAGTATTTGTAGTTCGTCCAAGAAGCCATCATTTGTACCATTAGTGTTGCAGTCGCAGTAAGACTGTTTGTTTTGCAATTATTTTCTCCTCCACAGCAAACTTCTCTGGCTGTGTATCTAATACACATTATTATAGCTTAATATATATATGTAATGCAATATTTACTTTCCTCCTTGGATATATATAGAGTTTTTGAGAGAGAGAGAAAGGGGGAAAGAGAGATGGAGGAAAGCAGAAGGGGACTGGAGAGTAAAATTTAATCGAATCATATTTTCAAAGTACGAGGAAACATTCAGTCGTATAATTAGGTTAGTCTTGCAGGTTTATTTCAGCATTTAGGGAATATTTCCTTAAGTAAACATAGAAAACTCGGAGTGGACAAGAATTGGAGTTTATACAACACATACGCAAAGCTGCACACAGCACACAACTCCTTTCTGGGTTATTTTATTCTGTGTAATTCACAATTCACATTATTATGTAATCTGGTTCTCCATGCCATAACTGTGAAAGTGTAACTCTGCAACTAAGTTTACTAGTACTAACCGTTAAAAAAATAAGAATCTAGTAATGCACCAATAGCTTCCTACTACTTTCTATTATATGACTCTTAGAATAGTTTCCGAATAAATATGTAGGTTTCTAGTGCATTGCTGCTGTCCACAACTACAGTATGGCATAATATTCTGCTGACATAGTACTTTCTCTTTTCAAACATCAACTCATAGAACTTTCTCCTAAATTCCCGTAGTATTTTTATTAACGTCCATAGGGTTTCCGTGTTGGGAACCTAGTTTTGTTGTGGTTAAAGTTTCTTTTTTATTATGCAAGCATAGGAAAAGAGCTGGATTACAAATACTTTTTCCCATACTGTATACATTTATCAATTCAAATTGATATACTAAACAGAGGGTACAAATGTTAATAGCAATGCCAGGACCAACTGGTAAATAGGAAATCCTCAAACAAATCCTACACATGCACAGTAGAAGAGAATTATTTTTAAAGATAATGGACAGTGGTGAAACAGATGCTGCATTTTCTCTCCTTACTACTTTTCAAACTGGACAAACTATATGGATTTGGGATGAACTACTTAAATCTAGTTTAGCTCTCTCTCTCTCTCTCTCTCATGAATGTTATTCTACAATTCTAATTTTTTTCAAATGCATCCCATACCACAACCACAGATACTCCACATTCCTTTCCCTATCCGACTCTGTCAACATACTTATGTGATCATCAGTAATGTAGCTAGTTATACAAATTTACTTCGCACAGTTCTTCCACACCAATGGATTCTTCTGCTCCAGAACCTCCATACACACAATACAACGCACATGTATAATATTTATGTTCCTAGCATTGCCTCTTCCTTTCCCTTACCTATACATTATCTCAACTATTTATACCAGACACACACGCCCCAACAGAGCAATAAAAACTAAACTTATAGCAATGCGTGGAATGCAAACCGTGAATTATTTATGGCGCATCTATTGTCAACTAAGCAATTTTGCAAACGAAAAGGGATAATGAGAAACAGATAGCGAACTCCATACCACACTTAAAACACTAATTAGACCAGTTTATATCTATTTTTACCACACCATGCATGCCCCATAACGTAAAAACAATGCATTGAAAAATATTGCAACTACTCTCTATTGCTGGTAGTACTCTACAGTTACACTCAGTACACTCACCTGTGTGTAGAATCAATAACCACTTGCATAAATCGAATGAATAAATATATTCTGTTAGGAAACAAAATAAACATAAGTTTCTAATGTGCCTCAAAACACACAAGTTACCTACCTATGTGTAGTTGTGTTGAACCATAATAAAAAATGTACTTCAAAAAGATAACTCTTATTTTAAACAGAATTTTTGTCAAAACAGCAAACAGCCTAATAGAACTTGCTTTCCCAGGGTCAACATTTTCAAGGAATTCGATCTACAATTATCTTAGTACTAATTAATTTGTCAACCTCAAAAACTATTGGACGGAGAAATTAACAAGCTAAATATTACTTTTCCCAATAAATTATTTTGTATGGATAAACCTTCATTAAAGTGATTAGGTGCTTCGGTGAGAAAATGAAAACATTGGTATGTGTATTAGATCGTTTATTGAGTTACACGTAGTTTTATTCGTTAAAAAAAGATAATTTTGAGAAAGTGTTTTCGGGCATGGGAAGAATATCTTGTATGAGAATCGATAGAGTTATTTTATCTTTGGGAACAGTTGCTATTGAATTGTGAATAGGGAAAGCCACATTGGGATTGAGTGTAAGAAAAAGAAGCACGTCTACTGACAAGATAATGATGATGATGGCTCTTTTGGAAAGCGGCTCGTCTGATCTGATCGGATGAAATGGGCAGCTTGGATTTCCTCCTCTCAGATCAAATGTGATGTGATCATCATTTGATTCACGGCCTGTATATACGGACTTATTCCTATAATACCCCACACACACATCCCTATAAGAATATCACTATATTCCCCCACTCTTTCTTTTCCTTGAAGGTGTGGAGAATAGGATAGCGGTTGGCCTAGACTGACATGACCTGGTTTGTCTATCTGGCCTATCTTGTCCTAAAGCCAAAGGCTAAGAGGAACATTCGGAAAGAAAAGAAAAAACATAATAAAGTGGATGCAGAAGTAAGTAAGCAGACAGTTAGTTATTTTGAGAGTCTGCCTCCACTAACACTACATCCTTCCTTCTCACTTCCTCACAACTCAAAATGAAGTGAAAAGACTTTCCTCCCCACATTTCCCTCTCCTTTCCTCTTTAGACTTAATAACACTAATAATCTTTTATCATAGCAGAGGTGTATCCATTTTTTTGCACTTTCTTATATAACTATACCATAGGACTAGTAATGATAACTTATTGGCAGCAACTTTTACTGAAATAAATAGTCGCTAATAATAAAAGTATTACAAAAGAACATCTCATGCCTTTTTATTTATTTAATGAATAAGACAATTTCCTCATTTAATTGAGGTAATTACATTGCCATTAAGGTAATTTAAATAACACTAAATTATAAAGGTAATATTAGTCGTCCTAGGTCAAATAATCATATAATTTCGTTTTACATACCTATCATTCTTGTTACAGTTTATATAGAGTACCTATTTACTAATGCTCAGTGATTTTGTTGCAAACATTGTTGGTGTATCAATAAAAGAATGAAAACGCATGAGTTTAAACCTTCCAGGCAAAATATTTTCAATAAAGAAAAGAAATACACCAAATATGGTACAGTATCAGCATAGCATCGAAAACCGTAAAAAGTAAGTTAGTGGAACACAAATGCATTTGATTCAGAACATACTAACTAGATCTTATTTATTGCATACATGTGTAAATATTATATTGTGACAAGTGACAACGTCCGCTATGTAGGGCACGAATAATTCAAAGGAAATTGAATTTTTGCACTTTATCGAACTGTAGGAAATCAGTCGGAAATTTTCGAAAGATTTTGATATACGCTATAAGTCGTAGGTATGGTAGGTAGGTATAAGTCGTATATCTATTGGTATACAATCAGTAAAAATGTTTAGTCTAAGATGTGAAACTGGATAATAGTTAAGGGGAAGTAATATATTTGAGAGAGATTCGGGAAGATAAACGGTTTAGTTTGATACAGCGATACTTTTTTCGTCAAGGTTAGCTTAAAAAAGCCGAGACAGAAATAGAGAGAAAAAAATTATAGAGGTATGAAAATAATATTTTTCTTTAGAAAAGTTAGCTACTACCTGGGAAAGTTACTTATCGATGACTGGAGTTTATTTTGAAGTATAGAGTTGGGAGTTCCCTATTTTCACGGGGTTGGTTTTAAGTTAACAATGTTAGGTAAGTGTATAGGTAGCTAAGGGCATAATAATAATATGATAGGTACCTGGTTCATATGATTAGGTGCCTATTTTATTAGAAAAACTAAAGGGATGAGTGAACACAGAGAGATAGCTTTTGGATAGATTGCTTTTTCTACTTTTCCCTTATCCTTCTAGGAGTGTGCACTAAGTAAGTAGAGGCAGTGAAGAGTAAAAGTGGAATGCTGTGTTTTCGTGTTCTATACAATAATAAGTGTGGGACGCGAAGGAGGGAGCTCTATATTGTTGTACATGTATTATGTATTAGTGAGAGTGTAGTTCACTGCAGCCTTTTCTACCCGCCCGCGCTTCTTCTTCGGCCTGTTGAAGGTTGTCGAAGGAAAGCCGTAGGGATTATTGATTGTTTCACTCACTCTTGAGAAAAGAAATGTTGATCTCCGTTGACGAAGAGATACTTTCTCTTCTTCCTTTCCCCAGATCCGTCCTAAGAAAAATGTTTCATCAGGACCCTAACAATTTCTCGCACACCAATATTGACCTTCCGACAACGAAGAATCACTATTCACTCTATGACCCATACAATGATTCCATAACTCTTATTACAATGCACTCATCCATTCAGATACACATTCACTCCTATATACTACGACTAAATACCTAAAAATAATCATACGGTCTTTTATTTATAGTCCGATACCGATTATGATATTCTGCTGTTCCAGATCTACTTTGAAGGAGTTGATTACTTGTTCACGGATACGTATACATTTATTCGTTATAAAAATGGTAAATGTTTGAAGTTAATTCTCTTTTTGTACTTAATATGAATAAGTGTACTACTATATGTACTAATAATGATTATTATAGAGAAAGAAAATTTAATTGTCGGAAACATTACGATAAAAAATAAGCTCAACGCCACACACTAATATTATAAATCAGTTTTATATGTTGTAATTAAAAAGTCAGATTATCGTGTCCTTTATGTCCTCTATTAGTTAAGCTTGGGTAATTTTTCTTAAAACGTCGGGTAAAGTAATGTCTTATTATTTTACAATAATGTTTCTGATTTCTGTCTTTTCTTTGTCGAAGGGTTAAAGATAATAGGTTCACTAATATTAAATGATTTTTTTCTTTAATTTTCTTGTGGGTCTAGTAGAGACTTTGCTGTTGTCTGGAACCACTCGACTAGAGGGAAACTAGAGGATTGTACAATAGCATCCGTTTGAGTTGTCAAGTGAAAGAGCATGCTATGGCATCCTTACACATGTGAAAGTAGTAGGTTTGGTTTAGTAACCTATAAGGTCCTGTTAGTGAAGGTATGTAGGTAAAAAGAGTGTTAGCAATGTGTGAAAAATAGAATTGAGCTATGGAGAAAGTGGAGGAGAGAGAGAGAGCTTAGGTTTGAGTTAGGGTGGTAGGAGAAAGAAGGTAGTCGGAGACTGTCAACATTTTAGACAGAGCCTTAACTGGAAAAGATCCTCTTGACTTGACTTTGTTCGTTTGGCTTAGGTCTGGGCATGGCCTGGTGGGCTGTTAGAAGAGTTGGGCCGAGGAAGAGCTGTCTCATTTAGCCAGTCGACGTTTCCTCTTGACTTTAGTCGCCTCCTGCTCTTAGTTGACAACAAACGCCATTACTGAGTAACTACGATGTATACCTACACGTACGTAGGTACCTAATAGTATATCTATATAGGGAAAGGTATAAAATAGGGTAGAGCAGGCAGGGGTGAAAGTGGGAGCAGTGGCCATCAAATTCTATCTAATATTCTGTACAGAGGAGTCCACTTTCTCTTGTCCTGACTTTCTCTTAGTCTTTGTCCGCCTTTCTTATTTCTTATCAGTGTCTCACCATTTGAACCTCTTCACTTTCTCCTTCCCGTGGCTAATCTAGTCTGTCTGAAGAAAGTTGCCCTGCCTTTCCCTCACTCACTACTTACTTACTTTTACTCCCTTGCTTTATTCCAACAGACTCCAAGAGACAAGACACTACTACGCTTTTCTCCTCCTGACATTTGTGTCGACTTGGCGGTCACAAACTCCTAACTCTATTCTCTTCAAAGTTCAACTTTAGGATTCAATTCAATCCAATTTATCCTCACCTTTCTCCATTCTCCTTACTTATATTAAAATATCTTTGTTTACTTTCGACGAGGAAGTACTATAGAGCCATGTGGATAATCCTAAATTGGCGGACGAAAAATGTTTTATACGATGAACGATGGACAATGGTAGTAGTAACTTCTAGTATGTATCTACTGATTGTACGTAGATAGATACACTGTGTGAGAGGGAGAGAGTCAACGGAATTGAATTTATTTCATGGGACTTTCACTTCAACCTGCTGCTACAAATACATACATATTACCTATTAACAACCTATCTTGGCTATAAACTATGACATAGTCGAGAAATTGTGTTTCATCTATCTAATACTCTATTATTCTATGAGCCTTAGCGCATACGTAGCTATTTCCTACTCGTTTACTCCACTTCAGATTGAAAATTGATCAAAGTCAACCAATTTCACTATATCAAACTGGAATTGATACAAATGTCCTAAGGGAAACACTGTTTCTTCCCTTTTGATTGCTACGTCCTTTGATTTCATCCGATCGCTCTCTGTGTAGTTATAGTCTCTGCTAAAACCTCTACACTTTTTAGAATTACATGGATGGATACATATATATATATGTCGTTTTTCTGTTTAAATAGCGTGCAGAATTCTCTATCGAGATTTTGATCTATTTCTTTGAAATGTTTACGCAAACACACATTCCCAAGCTTTCCACTACTGAACTACATATAGTACATCCTAGTTCAAACAACATAAATACTTTAATGTTAGCAACTGTGTACCTCCACAAATATTTATCGAGGTAATATTGACTAGCATTTAGAAAGAAACTATGTCATCCTACAACTCGTATCCAAATAAATTGAACTTTGAAACCCCTCTAAGGGTTTCCCCATTTATAAACTATTTCACTATTCATTTTCTAGCCATTTATACAAGTTACAAGCTATTGTTAATTGCTTTCTATTTATAATATTCTTACTTTGTTAGTTTAAACTCTGGCTATATCTACTAAATTTTAATGTGCATGCGTTCATATTTACTGCATTGGTCATCCTATACTACTCCTTGCAATTGGGTCAAGGTTTCCTTCCAAATTCCAAGACTAATAATTAGGGCAATGCGTTAATTTTCAGAATCTAAATGGTGACCAACCATCCTCATGCATTTTATTTACATACAAATAACAAGTATCTAATTATTGCATTGTTTGTCTATTGGAGATTTATTTTATCTCTGGCAAACGATGAATCGTCTAGTTGTGCTAATGACGCTAGCACAATAAATTTTAATCCTATGGAGGGTAGAAGACCTGTATAAAGGTACGTTCTATTAAACTTATTGCAGATTCATTAACACTATTTCAATTTTTAGATCATTCTCGATTAAGAACTTTTCAACATGTTAACAGCGCAATACACGGTCCAAAAATCTGTATTTACATATACTAAAATATTAATTTCATTGTAAAAATATAGTAAATATTGTAAATATGAAACAAAGCTGGATAAAGAGTTGACCTACTTTTATTGCAAAATGAGTCTAGTATAGGTTATACGGTCAAAGCCAACATATCTGCAGACAATAAGTGAAGGATGCTTACATTCAGGATGCTATGCGGTTTTGTGGTAATCATTAATAGCCACTGTAACATGGTTAGTTGTAAATCTTTTAGTGTACTAGCATAATAAATGGGTATAGCATTCTGAGTATTATAATTACGTCTAAGTAATTATTAAAGTGCATTTAAGGATAAGTAACGTAAAAAATTCATCAGTTCAGTAGATGATGAGACAAGGGAGAAAGAGAAATTCCTCAAAGTAGTATTTCCCATTTAGTTGTAGAATTAAGATCAAACTAGTTTTCTAGCTGCCAGCAATTAGCCCCAAGTCATTGTGACTTAGTTGATTTCAATTAAAATGAGTCCGGATATTTTCGCCCAAATTTTCATTTTGTTTGACACTCTAGCTTCAACTTTGAACATGACTGACACTTTTCCTCCTGCTGCATTACTAAGCAATAATTTGAATTTCACCACAACAGTAAAACTTCCACAATGTTGTAAATTTAATCCAGGGCATGAGTTTTCACATTGCGACTTTTGGTACATATTAGATGATAAAGTTACAAAGGAAGTAGACTGGAGGCGTCCGATTAGTGACATTTTCCCCGTTGAAACTTCAAATATTGTGTACTTAGTAAACAAAGTTATACTGAAAGTAGCTGTTGTGAGATTAAGCTAATTACTTTTCATGGATAATGTTTCATGATTTCTAAATTTCTAATTGGAAAACTACTTTTGCTTGAACTTTTATATTAGGTTTGAAGTAAGACAACCTAAATGTCGCAAAGGGCACAGTTCAATTAAAATCTCTTTTGACAATTTTGATGGAACAAGAGAAGGGCATTTCCTTGAAAATGGTTATTTTGGATATAAAGACGAGTACTACAATCCATTTGAATATTGTATCAAAGGGTAAGTTCAAAGTTCACTCCGGGCATTTTCACACTAATAAACTACTCAACTGTAATAGAAAACCACTAATGTCATTTAAAAGGTAATTGAATCTCTTTCTGTAGAATAACTAACGAGGCTGTAGATGTTTTAGTTTGCGAGCCAGAGTGTTCTGTGAAATATCCTTGCATCAGTAAATGCTGTCGCCCTGATGAGATTTACAGCTTCAAAGACAGAGGATGCATCAAATCACCTTCTGTTCATTACAAACCCCAATTTTATCACGACATGTCCCATAAGTTAAATAAAGAAGAACAACAGAAAGTTATTCCGCACTACACTGTCAATTTCCCTAGGTCTTTTAAATATCGCTGTGAAAATAACAGGACGCAATTTTTTCCTGCCGGACAGAATTTTGCAGATTATCTATCCATTGTGACGGGAAAAGCTTACAAAACGGCAGAGTAAAGTTTTAGCCTAGATTTTCAGCTAGAATTAATTACTTTGTAAAATCTTGTGGAAGGATAAATCCTAATGTTGCCAATTTTTCTAATTGACTATTCTCTTTGTGTGTGGAATTGCAGCTTCCGGGTGAAAGCGAATGGGGAAATTATTTTCCGAACCAATGGAACATTTGAAGGTGCAGAGGGAGCTCAAGCTAATGATACTGTGATCCTCTCGTCAACAAAAAAATGCTCTAGACTAATGACACAGCATTACTGCTTGGAAGGCGCTGGAGGCTATGGCAGCCCAAATCCATTTAGTAATGATGAAGGAGAGGTATTTTTAGCTACCTGTGCAAAAGATCTTGTCGCCACTCCATCTGTAAGTATCCTCTTTCATATCTAAAAGTAGATCTACAAAAAACCACAACCAAAGGATAAGGAAAAACCAAGATTTTCTTATTTCAAATTAAGTTTTCCTTCATTTTTTATGACACTACATGAATTTGCTAGAAAGATAAAAGCATAACACACAATTGACTTCTTTCAATCACATTTCTTCGTCAAATTCAGAGAATTGGCCGTCTTTCATTTCTCTACGGGAATACAATGATTTGCTCCAGTTTCTTTTATCTCCTCACCGTCCTCGTTTATCTCGCTCTCAAGGAAAAACAAAATATTCACGGTTGGACCATAGTCTCTTATGCGTCATGCATGTTTCTCTTGTACATCTTTCTCGGAATGGCCCATCTCATTCGCTACTACTTATCCAATGCTATTGTTAAGACAAACATATGTACTTTCATTGGTAAGCCTACCAAATCTTTTGAAAACCACAAATGTCTTTAGGATTTTTTATTGAACTAGGAAAAATGCGCCTTGCATAAGTGGAGGACATATTTTTATCTCAAGAATTGGTTTTTATGTATTTACTACAGGGATAGGGTCGCATTTCTTCTCACTTTCCTCCTTTTTGTGGCTGACTTTAATCAATTATGACTTGTGGTCAACGTTTCGGTTCGTGTATCCAACACAAATTCAGAAATTAATTTACCTATTTGATTTTTAATTGTTCATCTCGCATTCTAGAAAAATTCGACCCTCATCTGAAACTTATATGAAAAGATGGAGATATTTCTTTAGATATTGTCTTTTTGGATGGGGAATTCCGATAGCATTCATATCTGCTTCCATGACCATTCATTTCAAACATGAGTAATTTGATTTACAAATTGCTCCACCGATTTGTTTATATCACAGGCTATTTATTAATTCATTAGATGAAGGAATAGATTTGTAACTTCTTTCGTTATAGATGCAATATTGTGTAACTGTAATTTAAACGAAATATTTACCGGGCCAATAACCACTTTAAAAAAGAATTAATTGTGTAAATGATGAACAGAGAAGCAGTCGAATACGATTGTGCTGAAGAAACAGGAGCAGGATTTCATTTGCCAGCTTATGGCAGAGAATCTTGTGAGATTAAGCAACGAGCACTTGGAATCTACTTATACTATCCAGCATCAGCATTGCTAGTTTGTAATTTGCTCTGTTTTATAATGACAACATACAAATTATGCATGCATGAGAGGAGCACAGTAGTCGCAACGAGGACCACAGACAGAAATAACTACCAAGCGTAAAATTCTCGATTATCCTATGAAATTATCATTACATAATATTAGATTGATGTTCATCATGTAAAAAAATGCATTTGATAATACCTATAGATTTCAAATTTTCGGAAAATTGTTTTTCGTCATGGGTAATTGAAAATCATTGAAATTATGACACCTAAAAAATTACGTTATTACTTGTATTATTTTATTAAATGCACTTTCTTTAAAGGGGTAACGCGAGCATTTGAGATTTTAACATGGGCTCAAAGTGGGCCGACTCCGGACCAGTGGCCGTGGTACTACGTGGTCATTGATATCTTTAATGCCCTCCAAGCTGTTGCAATCTTCATCATTTTCGTATGCAAGCCAGATGTCATTGAGTCCCTTCAGAAGAAATATCCAACTCTCAGAAGTAAATTAGTGAATTTTGATTTTTACCACATGACGATTGTCTGATCTTTTTACAGTGTACATGTGTGTAAATGTTGTTTACTTTTAGAAATTCTTGAGTACACATCATTGGGATCGCTTTGTAGTCCGCCAGTAAGAAAACCTCTTCTTCCCCGAGTTAGAAACATGCAAAATGTGGAAGGGGAACTTACTTTGGGACGTAGCTGCAAGACTGTGATTTAATTTTAATTGCTTTTGCTCTGTGTTAGTACAAGACTGCATTAATTACAAAATTGATTTAAAACTCGCAAATTAATTAAATGTTACATAACAATTAGTGAAGATATTAGTAGTGTTTAGAAATGACTGCACAAAAGCTGTTCTTATGTAATTACAATATATAACGAGGGATGAACTACAATTTAATGCTAATCACTCTTTTAGTCATTTTGCTTTTATGGAAGTTAATTATATTTCATGTGTATGCTTAATAATTGTTGTATGCATCCCTATGTGTTATTAATTAATAACAGGGATAATTTACCATATTAAAATTATTACGAACTATTAAAAAAGACGCTTTTTACGAGACCGTTTACATAAGTAAACCTGTTAATTAAAGGTGTAATTTCATTTCTGGCAATAAAATAGTAAAACCTTGATGTCTAGAAACTAGCAACAAGCTTGCAATGTCATTTTATGGTAGATTAGACAAAAGTAGGTACGTACTATCTGTAAACTTTACTCAAGCAAAAAAATTATCAAAAAGTGGACCGAAATTTTTTATGGCCAATTTAATTCGTAGTTTCATTTTCATTTCAATTTAGTGCGAAATTGGCTGAATATCTCGGAATGATAATTTAAATATACCTTTGGCATAGCTATTACTATTAGCCCTTTTTCATTAACATTACTAATATTTCATTATCTCATTCTGCTTCACTACTTTGTGGTTTTCAGTATTGAAAGAATAGTGCACGCATACCGTGCTAGCCTTCGAAGTTTGAAATACGCAAGGAAAATATAGCTACGTTTTCTAAGATTGGTACGTGCCTATCTGTTTATAGGATAATAAAGTGGGACATTTCATAGCTGGTGAAGGTAAGTATGTGGTGTAGGGACTCATAAAACACTATAACCGAACATAAATAAATGCTGGGAAAAATTAGATAAGAATATCTTGTTTGCGGCTGTCGGCTCAGTTGAAGTTTCTCTCAATCTAGCCTTCAAGTTTTTCTCATTTTGTAAGCCATCAACTGGAAAGTCATTTCGGGGGCTACAGCAGAGAAATCCTGATTGTGAGAGTTCGTACATAGGTACCTATGTTGTTATCTAACCAAATGTAGAAAAAGAGAAAAAGCACGAGAAGGAACGGAGAAGACAGTAACGAAAAAATTCCAAGCAAATAAAAAATGAATAGAAGAGGTTGGCCACGGATGTGGTTCCTAGAAATGGTGCGGAGCGGAGAAGAGTCAAAGTTACAATTAGAGCTCTGTGCACCATATAAGTCCATTATATCTCTCCCTAACAGCTCTATACAATAACATCACTACTTGTTAGAAACTACAATTCAACATCACTAACAAGTATCTGACTAACACGAGCATAGCATTCCTATCCATTCTTACAGGGTCACCCCATGGATTTGTATCAAATTTTCACAAAATGGAAAATGTGGATTCTTATTGTTATCCGCCGACCTTGACCGGCCTGGCTTATAAATGTAGAAATTGTGGAGAGCTTGCGGTCATATATTTACCTAACATAAGAGAAGTATATCGGCACCTTACATCTTATGTACATGCCAATTCTCCTAAATCCAAATCTCAATTTCTCAACTCTCTTAAAATCAAAATACTCCAGCATTTCGCTTAAAAAACCTATCCGTAAGTATAGGTTTAGGCATAAACTACGGTATAAAACAAATTACCATTTGGCTGCAAAATGTTTTAAGCATTTAAAATTTATTAATGGACTAGTATCAGATTTGCCAACCAAAAAATGAATTTATTTCAAATTTTACCAGGATTTTTCTTAGAAATAAAAGAAAAATATGGACTTATTCCATTTATTGAGAAAATTGAAAAGAGAATTGTGAAAATGAGGAAATATGGATTTAGGCGAATTTGCATGTAAGGATGAATATAAGTTCCTATTATTCTCAGTATAATTTGTACTGTTTCTTGTACTATTTAATTATTTAGTGGATTCTTCTGTGATTTAGCAACCAACCTGTATGTTTGCACAGAAACTGATCCCTATTAGAAGCTAGATTACACATTCTTTGTGATGATATATCTGAAGACGTTATATAAGAGTTTTATATAGAACTGTGTATTGTGTGTATACAGTTAACCACTAGAGTATTACGAATTGCATAAGTATTCCGTAGTAAAAAAGAAAGTAAACTTTCACTATGATGTCCGTATATTTTATAATGTGCTTGTGTTCATATATTAAGTGCATTATTAGATTCTAAGCTGTGAGTATATCTATATTGTTGGTAAAGACAACTATATATGGTGTAATAATACGCACTATGAGCATCCTATTATCTTTAAAATAGAATAGGAAAGTATAGAGTGAGAGAGAGTGAGAGAGAGAGAGAGACTCAAGTTGTCCAGACTTGTCTTGAGTTAAGACCCTCTAATAATATCGTTAAAAGGAGCTTAAGTCCCCCACTCACTAAATAAGATGACATGACATCGTTTTCCAGCAGCATCCCCCGTTTAGTTCGTTGAAGAAATGTCCGAAGTTGGTCCTGTCGTTTTCTTCACTCCCGTCGACTGGAGAATCCGAGCTTTTTCTTTTGCTCAATGCTCAACTCATATGACTTTGTTCTGCTCTGTTACTGTTTGTTCGAGATGGGGAAAGGAAGCCACAGCATTGTATCTCCAAAAATACTTTCTCTTAACTAATAGATTGCTCTCTTTTCTTTCCTTGTGGAAAATCTATTCTCTATTTGCTTTGGTTGGACTTGGTCCGCAGTTTAGATGGCGGTTGGCGGATGTAGGGATCTGCGTGTCGTTCAGCATTGTTAACGGTGTCTATACCTATATCTAACTATATAGAATATATATCGCCTCCTTATTTTCACTGGAAAAGTTAAATCCTTATAATTTGCTTTCCCAAAAGACACAGAGAGAATCCCGTAGAAAGAGAAGGAGCACATCATCATGCACTTAAAATAATGCTATAACATAGTCGACCCCAAGAAGAATATATAGACCAGCATAATAATATCATGTTGCCATTAAATGGTGCATTTGCACTGTGAGTAAGACGCCAACTTTCTCTCCCGTCCCCACTAAATCATGTCTATTAGAAACGTTTCTGAGGAGTTTATTAGCAGATCAAATTGGCAATTGGCACGGGAGCGCCGTGACTATTACAATAAAATAAATGTCATGAATGGTCACTTGGATTAGTCCTGTGCACTCTCGTCGCCCCAGTTAACTATATACGCATAGTTGATACTTTACAAAGTTCAAATACGTACAAAGGTCGAAAAAATATATATCCTCACTATATTTCTATCCATATATAAGATATAGCGGGTTATTATAGTATAAAGATGTATTTGATGGGAGTGAGATGTCCCTCCTGAGCAGTTGGCCACTCTTGGGACTGGATTATGTGGTTAACCAACAAATAAAGTGCCTTTTCATCTTGTTAGCAAGGTGTAGTCATGTGACACATGATGAGCGAAGACCCTGCTACTCTTATCCATAAGCTGACTTGGAAAGAGTCTTATACTTACTCATCCGGTTCATTAGTTACAGCTGCACCACAAACAATAATAACCACTTAGTAGCTATAGTACACAGTTCCTCTCTGCAATTTACCTTTGCCAATATCCATATACTAAGAAAGTGCCTAAAAGTCCCTAATACCCACAATGCAGGCTTGCGATTTGGGTCCAAGTCCTTCGACTCCACTATATTCATTGGCTGCTGTAAGCCAGCTGTTAGCCAATGG
>JABASI010001476.1:0-24694 GCA_019776505.1 Tomocerus nigrus
CCGGGTTTGAGGACGTCAAACCCGGGTAAACCCGAAACCCGGGTTTCGGCATCCAGGTCCGGGTTTCCATGCCCTAATGTATGCCGCCACCCTGGTTGATAACGTTGTAAAATTTGTAAGTTTATTTTCCAATTTAGGTGCTCTTTGGGTGTTTTATTTGTGTTGGACGATTTATTTTATTGTGTCCACTATGGTTTAGTTGTTTGTCGTAAAATAACCGAAACCGTTTGTGTAGCTTTCAATGGCCTGGTCACCCATTTGCCGTTTTATGGCACGGCGCAGTTTTAACAACCTATTGACTATTGATTTGACATTTTCAGTTTCTTTTGAAATACGTCTCAATGCAAGTCACTTCATCAATTTGGAAATGCCTATTTCCTAAGATATATCCCATTAAAGGTTATTTACATTTACACAAAGTACCTATATCTATATATCTGTAATATAGCTCCTAATGGGATGGTGAATGGCAGAAACTCATTGAAAACAGATATATTGCACCCGTAAATTCCATTTAAAGGAAATAATGTGAGTAATGCATCTTTATTTACAATTGGAATTTAGTGTGAAATGTTTCCTTAACCGTAATAAGGTTGACGAGGGTTAGGTTTATTGGTAAGGTTAGGGAAGAGTATTCGAATTTCCCATTTTTACGTCTTTTGTACTTAGGATGTTGTAGGAATTGGTGGTTAATTAGCTATTGCGTATTCCGTTGTAGGGCATTTGGGTAAATTCTGGAAAATAGTTAGTTTATTGCTCCAGATGACGTAATGTTTACTGTTTACCCTGAAAATAATTTAATAGCCTTCGTAATTCTGATTGGCGATGGAAAGTTAAGAAAACGAAGGAAATGGTCAATAAGAAATTGGCTGTGCATTGCTCGCTCAATAATTGATAGTCGACAGTGATTGTCAATAAAGTGTCTCACGTCATGAATTTTCCAAAAGATATAATTGACAATTGATTGGAAGTGATGATAGGAATATAAACTGCTGGCGAGACTTAAGTCTTTTAAGTCAATCCTCCTCCTAGAAGGTGACTCCTATCATAAATAAAGAAGAATTCTTAGGAAATAAGGTTCAGGTCAGTTCTCTTTCCTTGATTGTGGAATTCATGGAAATTAGATTCGTGTGTGCCTGATGCCTTTTCTTTGACTGTATATACGTTGCTCATAAAATGTTGTTCCGAGAAATTGGATAGAGGAAAACATAACCTAACCTACTCCCACAAGGAACAACAAAGGTATGAATATATTAGAATATTTTGCCCGTTGTTATTCCATATTCGTAGAGCTACCACCAGCTACCTGGTTTCAATTGCAAATAATAAGAGGGAGAAGAAGGGTCTACTGGAGGAGGAAGGAAAGACATTTATATTTGATAGGCACATTCAAAGGTGGATATATGCACCTTCTAGTATTCTACTACTACCATTTCTACTCTGTTTCATTTTTAATGTGGCTAACAAAAGAAAGATTTGATTACCACATTGCATGCAATATTATTTATGTATGAAATAATGAAATGGAAAAGAGGAGAACAGTTGTACAGTTGCAGCCAGAGCATAACAGCATGTGTAAAATGTGTTTGTTGTATGTGGGTAGCAAAGCAATTCACTATTTATTCCTATACACTCTTCCTCCATACACTCTTCTATTTCTATAATACAATAAGGCAGGTTGCAGGTTTGCCAGCTTTTGTTATTGATAAGATATTTCATTCTCTTAGTAATTGTAATAGTAGTAGAGAGGAAAGAAAAGGGCAATTATTGTATGGATATGCTTGATTTTTTTCTACCTGTGTCTGTTATATTTCTTTCGTGTGTGATATGTATTACTATTACTACAGGTAGGTATTTAATTGATACGTTGAGACGTTGAAGGAATAACTTGGATTTTAATAGAACCTTACTGACTCCTTCGGAATAATACTACAGGAAAAAAAGTAAATAATAATCCAGTCTTATTTTCTATCGAATTTTATTTTCTTTCAGCTATTGATTATGGGATTTTATTGAAGGTGCAGGTATATAATACTGCGCTCTTGTATAGAAATAATGTAATGTAATATACAACAATACAACTGTCGGCTCACATGATGAATTCTGAATTCCCTACACGATACAGGAGGAGGAATACCGAGAATCACTCAGAAAATGTTATAGAGCTTGATGAACGCTATTTTATATACACACATCATAATATTTGCATTCGTTTCCGTCTGAAATGCTGCGATTGAGTAGACTGTGTAAATTGTATCATTATTTGCATTACATGGAAGAATGATATATGAGAATGTATGAAATAGAATTACAAGTTCTTAATAACACGGAATAATGTTTACCGAGTTGGCAATTACAGCTTTGTTTGGCGTAATTGTGCGAAATAGTTTAATTTTACTCCCTGTATATGAAGAGAGAAATTGTACGAGGGTTTGTTCATTATCTTAAACTTGTATTTCCATCTACCTGTCCATCTTTCTGCTCTTGAGCTATTATTAACCCTGCTTGTTATTTTATTTCGTTCTCAATGTACACATTAACACATTGCGTGCGTGGATATTGATGTAACAGAAAGAAAAGGTCGACTTACTCTATTGAATTTTGAATTACCTAAGTAGAAAATGCATTAATTGCTATAAAGAAGCTACCTTTACCTACGAACAAAAAAGCTGTCTTCCCTTTATCCTTCCCTAATGAAATATATTTAATGTAGGCAAGTAACTAACTGTCTACATCTTTAATTTTTACCTTTTTATTATATAAGTAAGTTGTTATGTGTAAACTAGAACTTTGGTTTTGAACAGGTTTGATTAATTGATAAATGATAACCTGAATTTAAGGTATATTATGATATTGATAATGTAGTCTAGTATGATAATTTGATAATCAGAATAATCACACAATAATTTACCTTTTACTTATACTCGCAGTAACTCAGGTAGATATAAGATAAGGTGGGCATGTGTGTATTTTGCGTGGAGCTTGCTTTTGGCTCGATTTTAAAAGATGCAAATGGTGATGAGTCAGACAAAAGTAAATCTGTCTCGTCTCGTGAATAGATGAATCCTCTGATGCATATAGCATAGCTCTTTGAATTTTAAGTTGCACTCGGTCAGTGAATCCAGAAAACCAACCTGTTGTTGTTCTGTAGATTTGTCAATGTCAAATGAAGAAAAGATTAATTAAAAAGTCAGGCAGCAAGCCAAGATTAATTCGCGCGCGAATCAACTCTTTTTAGTATAGATACTGATACAGGTACGTAGTACGTACACTGACTGCCACTGAAGCCATTTATTCTTCTGTATTGCTACTGAAGCTATGGTACTATCATGTTGAAGCTAATGACTAAAATAGTAGAATAAAGAACTTGGCTAAACTGTGGGAGAATTGATGACGATGTGTCAGCAAAGAAAGAACGAAAATACATTGGTTATTTATTTACGTGTGCGTGTACAAATGTATTTTCTGTTTATGTTAGTGGAACTATTTAGCTCTATGAAAATTAATTCTACCGGTTTGTTGCGTGAAACCGTATCCTTTTTCATGCTTTGCCAATTTTTTGTCTGTAAAAATCCCAAACTTTGGCTAAATAAGCTATTTTGCATTGCATTTTCAGTTTTCACAAAATCATTTACGTATTTGCCAAATTAAATATTACAGCTACACAGCCATTCTTGTAATAATAAAGTATACAATATTTTCGGAAATATTAGTAACAATTAGATATCAGTTGGAGACTGGAGATTACATCGTATTTCTTATAGTATTGCGAAATTAATTTCGTTTTCCAAGTTCCATTTGCAATTTGGAAGATTCAATTAAAACTTGGGTATTCGTTTAGAAAATAAATAAAATACTAAATCCAATTTGTTATGCAATTAGGTTTTTTATATAAATGTAAGTCTTAGGCAAGGTATAATAATATTGTTTACATAAGTTTTGATGGCAGTGTAAATTTAATCTAGTTTTGTGCGTATATAAAGTAGGAGCTGCATTTGATTGCATGGGTTGGTGCACGTGAGGTGAAGAACCTTAAATGATAGAAAGGAGAAGAGGCAGCAAGTAAAGGAAAAGAAGATGGGATTGTAATAGAATAAGGGAATACTGGCAGATAGACAAAATGCAAGACAAAACAGACAAAGAAGGAGACAAGGAGAATGTGGTCAATAATAAAAGTACTTTGTTCTTCTGTGCACTTTTGTTAAGGATAGTTCAGGTCTGCTCTCTGTCTACATCCACTACCTAAGTGTCTGTCTGTCTCTCAAAAGTAGGTACTTAAAAAGAAATAGATTTTTACACAGTACTCTTGCATATATTGGATATATATACATAAATGTCTATATACAGTAAATATTATGTGCATCAAGGTGCTATGTTGTAATGGAATTGTAATCGTTTCTCTCTACTACTAGCGCAGTGTCGGTCGATTCACTCACTTGCTTTGGCATTGACTAAGGTTACTCGTTACTCGTATTTCTTGGAAGCGAATGCATTTGCATCCCATTATATTGGCAAACTTTATTCTATACACTCAAGAATAATAATAATAATAATATGAGTAACGAACTCGTAATAAAGACGTAGGTCATACATATTTATTATGCATGAGCAATGAATGCTATGTACAGACAACGACAACTCAACGGTGCAATCCCTGCAAAATAGAAAGTCAATGCAAATTGCAATTTGCAAATGAACTTTTTGCAACAGTCTTTTTTTTCTGCAGCAGGGAAACGTCTACTCAATATGTTTCCATGTTTCGTTTCGTAATAGTATACATACAGGTACTTAATACTGGATGATGATAGCAATAGAAAATGCATGCTGAGTGCTGGTACAATTATAATTGGCACATTGACAGCATGGCTGTCAGTAGAGTCTGTAGGTATCTTTTTATCTTTAATTTTTCCTAGAAATGTGTACAAATAAAGTTTTCTCAAGTTTTAAATTGAACAAAGTCATAAAAAGTCATTTTATCGCTTTTAGCATAATAATTTATGCAATTATAGTAGAAAATAGCAAATTATATCATTTAGATTGTGCTATACTATGAATTAATAGTTTGATACATTTTTGATAGTCGATTTTAGTGCATACGTTTTTATTTCATTCATTTATTATTGCTCAGACAGAATCTTTGCACTTTGTGAAGTAATAATTCATTATGATTTCATTTTATAGTGTCGATAAATTATTTATGAGGTTATGAGGATATTTTATGTAGTGTAGGTAGGTAAAATAAGAAGCGTGGTATAAATGCTATAACTTGTGGTACAAATAGCTACGTGGTTTTAAGTAGTTTTTAATGCGTAGTAGAACTGTACATTTATATTTATATATAGAGTCTGTAAGATGAGGTATGTGTGTACTTGTTACATATAAGTAATAGAAGCCTCATGCGTGTACGTAATTGTTGCAACTATCTATATTTGTATCCAAGATATGTGTAGAATTAGAATTGTATGTCTAGTGTTCGTGTATGTGTACGAAGTAGTTTTACACTTGCTTCTTTATGCATAAATCGATTTTATAAATGTAGACAAAGAAGAGTGAAGAGATTTATGTTACCTCGTGTAGCGAGAGAAAGAAAAAGATGAACTTCGCCTGAAGTGATAACAAACCAGTGAGCAGCGGGGGCTTCTCTATTTATTTGTGAATATGTAGCGAACGAAGTAGGAGAAGTAGGCGCTCTATCATGTAGTTGTTGTATAATTGTGGATGAGAAAGATAGGACGAAGATGTAAACATTGCACTTTGTATCGTGTATCATATTATTGATACACTGAAATAGTTACAAACAGTTCATACACTCATCCATGCCATCATAAAACCGACCAACTGAATCCCAAATGTTTTAATACGTAATATTTCACGCTAAAGTAACATGCGATTCATAATTCTCTTCTCTGCCGTTTTTCTTTATTCATCAATCATGTCAATTCATAATGTTCAAATATGCATACATAAGGTCTGAACCTTGATTTAAAATGATTTAGAATACTATGAAACAATAATTTTGGTATC
This sequence comes from Tomocerus nigrus, assembly GCA_019776505.1. Lineage (NCBI taxonomy): Eukaryota > Metazoa > Arthropoda > Collembola > Entomobryomorpha > Tomoceridae > Tomocerus > Tomocerus nigrus. Next base: position 6,025 of record JABASI010001476.1, read on the forward strand.
GATTTCGCGAAAGGTCAATTTTTATCCAGCCCAATGATCAAATGCGTGCAAAAATGAATTCAGCAAGTTTTTATAACGTTCTTATAAGTTTGTATGATTTTATAGAGAGCTAAGGCTTATAACTATAGATATACTTTTTGCTATAATTATTTCTGCTTTATTGCAAATTGCTATAGCTAAACCGCAAAAAAATTTGATATCGTTACAAAAAATTGAACAGAAGGACTAACGGGATATGTCTTGACTTTTTTCAGGTTCGTTTGCGAGGATTTCCCAGAGCTGAAATGGGTTTTGCGTGATGTGGAGACGAGTAGCTACGAAAGTATGAAAAATCTGTGTGACAAGTACAATCGAAGCATTGATCAGATATTGCAGTTGGTAAGCGATTTTAATGATTGTTGGTAATTAGCCGTAAGTAGAGGCAAATACAGGTTGTTGGGAGTGTTAAAATTACGTGTGCTCCTGACAGGCACATGTAATTAGCATTACACTGCTCTCTCATGTTAAAAAGGAATTGGATGAAATGATGCTGTGTGTGTTGTTGAGTTACCTGATTTGAGTTGTAATTTAGCAATTGGATGAACAAGCGAACTCAGCTAACACTACTAAGGTAGAATCGTTGATGTCCATGTACTTGGAACAAAAGACAAAACAGAGTAGAATTGCACATTACTGGAATGGGAATAATGAGGATTCACGAGAAATTAATTACTCTCCAGACTGCACTAACATCCGCAGTTACGCACAAGTGAATATTCTCATCTATCACAGAATTCATATTTAAAAACTAAAGTATTTGGGAATTATGGAAAATCATGAGAGTCTATGGATGATGATTGAAATGTGTAGAGAATTAGTTGATTTTAGATATAAAAGAGAGAAAATTGTTATTTTCAGTATCATTTTATTAGTGTAATAATAAATGGCGGGAGTTTAATTTTTAAATGTACTAATTATGTGATTTATGATTTTCAGGAAAAGGGCTCCGAGAAATCGGCACAGCGACTTAGCCAAAGACCAACGCGTGAGCATTTGAAACACATTCTGATGCAAGTGTACAATGCAGCGGTGACAGATCCAGAAAAGTTGAATAGTTACGAGCCATTTTCTCCAGAAGTGTACGGTGAAACTTCGTACGATCTAGTATGTCAGATGATTGACCAAGTAGCAGTCAAACAAGAAGATAAATTTATAGACTTGGGCTCTGGAGTTGGTCAAGTTGTCTTGCAAATGGCCGCACTCACCGATTGCCAATTTTGCTTGGGGATTGAGAAAGCGGATGTACCCTCCACGTATGCCAAAGTGAGTTCCACTTTTCCATTGTTGAATTTCTTCTGGAGTTGCTTTTAGTATTCACAACAACAGAACAGAAGGCACAGGAATACGAAAGACGTTGTTGCAATAGCCCTACTGTGAATCTAGATTTATTTTTTTAGTGTACACAAGCCATATGCACGGCTTAATTAGTATAAGTGTATAAAAATCTAAAATGTTGTCCTGTTAGCATAGATGTTGTACATTTATACGTCCTAATGTTATCTATGTATGTACAGAGAAGGTTTAGGCTTAGAAAGAAGTTGAAGTTACCTTGATGACCTTGTACTGTCTTTGCAGTAGTACTAGTCACACATCCACATCCACCAAGTTGACTGACACAGTAAAATAGAATAGATTCAACTAGAACAGAAAGCAGCGTCTTTTCAACAATGTTTTATTATTACTACGGATAGAAAACTTTTTGTCAGCATGTAGATTGACTACTAAGAATATTGTTTCGGAAATAGAAAAAAAGTTTTTATGTAAGTTTTAATGGATGATTGTGCAGATGTTAATAATTTATTGGTTTGTTTTTAAAGGATATGGATCGTCATTTTCAAAAATGGATGAAATGGTACGGGAAAAAATACGGGAAGTATCAGATACTGAAGAATGATTTCCTTCATGAAACCATGCAGCAAAACATCACAGACTCTTCCATAGTTTTTGTAAATAATTTTGCATTTGGGCCGAAAGTGGATCATGCGTTAAAGGAAATTTTTGCCGACTTGAAGGACGGGGCCAAAATTGTCTCTTCCAAGTCTTTTTGCCCATTAAATTTTCGAATTACAGAGAGGAATCTCACGGATATTGGGACGATCATTCACGTTTCAGAATTAAAACCAATGTTAGGCTCCGTGTCGTGGACAAATAAACCAGTTACTTACTTTCTACACAGAATCGATAGAACGAAACTGGAAAAGTATTTCGCCCGACTCAAATCAGGAGGACGGGAAAGGGATAGAGAAATCAGGGAAAGAGAAAGAGTCGTCGAGGAAGACTCACAACCACTTCGTAGTCGCGCTAAATTCACAGGTGAGAATAATATGCTAATATTAGATATACCTTACAATATTACAATAATTACAAAATTGGATTTTGTAAAATAACCGAAGCCAAACCCTGTGCTGTGCTGTGCAGTGTGATGTAATTAGAAAATGTTATGTAAGGAATTATTAGTATGCATTGGTATGTGTCATGAAACTGTTCCGCGTAAGCAGAACTATAACTTTTTGTTTGTTGTAAAATAATTAAATAAACATTGTGATTTCTCATCACACTTTTATTGCTTCCTAGAAGCACACGAAACAAAAAGCTACTGACAGCTCGACATTTTACGTCTGTTTTAGTTTTGATTTTGTCAGAGTAGTGTATTGACTTAGCTACCGTATTGAACACTTGAGTTTTCAAGTCCTGTACAAATTAGAATTTTTACTTAAAATTTTTTAAATTGGTATAATAATACCAGAAGTTTAATTTTGGGACACTAGTTATTCAAGAATCCAAATTTTTAAACACATTATAGCTGAAATTTGTGAGTATGTAAAGAAACACTTATTAATTGTCAATAAATGTAGCCAGTTTCACACAGAAGTGTTAAAAATTCATAGTTAGTTGCAGCTCATGGTTGGATTATTCAACAACGAGGACAACGACATTAATTTTGTTCTTTGTTTTTGCAGCCAACGGGAAAGTAAACGGCCTAAGAGAAATGGACAGCAGTTCGAACGATTCCACGTCGAATTCAAAAGGTCAGGAAGTTGAGTTAGAAGAAAGTGATGATAATAATGTTAATGGAGGAGTGGTGGTAGGACCTACAACCCGCCGAGCGTGGTCTGATTGGTGCTCAAGTAGAGGGAAAAGCTCTAAAGAAAATAGTGAGGATGACACGACACCAAACAATCATAGTGGTGGAACTAATCATTCTAATCGAAGTCAAAGATCTAATTCTAACGGTGCCAGAGGTGGGAGAGGTCGTGGAAAGAAGAAAGTACTTCGTAAAAAATTAACGAGAAACAAAGCAAAGGTTAGTACCGCAAATAAACAAACATTTTCTTCATTCCATTTACTTACTACAAGCTACCAAGCTCTTCTGAAAGAGACAGAGTAACAAGCTGACATTTTTTTTGTGTCTGTAGAACGATGTTATTAAGAAAGAAGAACCTGTTGTTACAAATGGGAAAACGAATGAATTCCATCTATCACCACCACCGATTCAGACAACAGCAAGAGGAGGAGGAGGAACTTCGGGTCGAAAACCAAAAGGTCGATACAAAAAGACAAAAAAGACAAAAGTTCTTAAGATTCCAGGGCTTGATCTCTTACATACACAAACATTAGTGTCAACATCACCTCAGGGTAAGAAATATTATTGGATTTTTTAAAGGAAAAATGTGCAAATATTTAAATTGTATGCAAATATTTAATTTTGCAATAATATTTTTGTGATGCAGGAAAGAAATTACCTCCTGCACCTGGCTGTGTGGATCAGAAATTGACGCAGTTAACGACAGCAGCTGCCACAGGTGTAATTAGACACGAAGAATTAACGATAGCAAGCCGTGATACTCCGTACGCCCTGCAAAAGCTGTTGGACATGTTCAGGAATCAATTTTTAGATGCAATCGAAATGATGAAGTCTGCAGAATACAGGAAGCAATTAATGGAGCAAGTGGAATTTGAAAAGAAACGTAAGGAGGCATTGGGTTTGCGACGAGACCAGCTAAACAAACATATCGATCGACTCATTTCGGATTCTACAAACCTTCTACGAGGAAAATTGGAGGAGTTGAACATTCCAGGGGAAGGAGCCACACCAGATACTCTTCTATCTGAGGTAGGCATTATTTTTGATTTCACTACTACTTGCTCTCTGTTCCCTTCTGTTCTTCTATGCACCGATATATATCACTCTCTCTCTCTCTCTCTCTGGTTTGTATGAGAGCGCAATATTAAAAGTTTTCTATTCTGCACACTATTCCGTATTCTGTTAGTGTAAATGCACTTTATCACGCAAAACGCACACTGGCGGAGTAGAGTAGACAATTGGAAGTCGCAAGCGTAATCTCTTCTTTTTGCTGCGTAGTAGTAGGTAGTGTTTCACATTTGAATGACCTATCGGCTACTACCCGGTTCCTCTCTCTCTTTATTTTCTGGCTTGAAATGGTCAATTTAAAACATCTTAAAGAGTCATTTGTATCACTTATTTTGAAATTAACATTTAAATAGCATAGCGTGATTGTTTTAACTTTGTATTAATATTTTATTCTCTTATTACAATTTAAATGTGTTACAAGTTGATAATAATAAGTTGTATTAATGTGATTTCAGGCTCGCAATATTGTTATACGTCACAAAGATCTACAAAACCAAGTGGCAGCTCTGCAAAATGAAGTGACAGAGTTGGAAAAGAGGAAAGAAAGTTTCGTGGGTGAAAGGAAGAAGGAGATAATGGAAAAATGTCGACTGGCCGGCTATATGAATGGAACAAATCTACAGGAGAGTGAAATTGACACGATTTGCCGTGGTTTTCTTATGAATGAGATCACTGCAACACTTTCCCACCGGAAAAAGTTGGAAAGTCAACTTTCACAGCTGGAGCCGGAAATTGTAGCGTGGGAAAAGAGAATCGAAGCATTTAATCAACAACAAGCAGTTTTGCAACAACAGCATCAACAACAATTGCATCTGCATATGCAACAACAAGTATCTCCCAAGTCGCAAGCTATATCACCGTGCAAAAAAGAGAAGAATGTCTCGAGAAGTCGCTCTCAAGAATGGCCTGATATTCCTGACGTAGGGAAAATTCATGAAAATAATCCAGAAGTGCTCGCCAAAAAGATATTGGAAACTGGTAGAAAGATTGAAGCTTCGAAAACACCAAGGAAAAGTCCTGAGGCAATTCTTCAAGGTCGCCGGAAATCCGGTTCGATATCTGAAATTTCGAATGCTGACAGAGAGGCTCTTTCTACACCGAAAGTTAATTTTTATGAAGATCGGTTGAAAAATATTATCACTGAAGCTCTAAATGATGCTCCGTCTGCTAATCATAATCATGTAGGAGGTAGAGATCCGATGAATCCGAATAATGTCAGTGGTCACCCGGTGATTAACGAGGATCGGTTGAAAAATATTATCACTGAAGCTCTAAATGATGCTCCGTCTGCTAATCATAATCATGTAGGAGGTAGAGATCCGATGAATCCGAATAATGTCAGTGGTCACCCGGTGATTACATCCAATTCTAGTAATAATCCCATTCACCATTCGAAAGTAACAATTCAAAATCCTCATATCCATCAACAACACCAACAACATCAACATTCTCATCACCACCAAGGAGCTCCAATGCCAAAGACACAAAAGACCTCTCCACTAGCCAGTGATAGCAATAAAAAGAAAATCCAACTTTCTCCAGATATAACTTCTCCTGGTGGATACACCAACCGAGGAGTGTCTCCTGGGAAATTAGCATTGAGAAATCACTTAGCCAACTCGAACATGGAGAATAAAGCAGTTAGGAATTTGAATTTCTGTCATAATGATAAACATAAGACAATGTCAGAGCTGGTTAACAGTGAAATTGAGAATTCCTTAGGAATTAGTAGTCGTCCGATGATGTCTGTGCAGATGGCTTCTGCCTCTCCACCAATTCGGGCTGTTTATTCCCCCATTTCTCGTCCGAATTCAAATGAAAATATACCCGAGAGTGTTGCTGCCTCTTACAGTGGGACGAGAGCTACGGTTTTGGTCAATCTACCAAAACATCCATCGAGAGAGTCAGTGCACGAAGCTGTGGGAATGGAAGGACTTGCTGCAGGCTTGAAAGCAAGAGTGCAAATCTTGGATAAAAACTCTGCGAACGCTTTAGAAAATTTAAACAAAAAGGAATCAGTAATCAGTGGTGCTGTTTCAGTGACGGAAAAAAGTTCTAGTACTAATATCTTGCTCAATTCTCCGCTAGTGAAAGAGAAAAAGGTAGTCGAGTCTCTTGGCGGAAAAGTAACTACTGTTGAAGTTGTTCTTGGCAGTAACGAACGGAATGGATGGAATCGAATCCGATAAACCTAACGACAATGGAAATGCGAGCGTTCTTCGAGTTGTAAGGAAAAGAGTCAGCGACTCGCCTGTAAGTGAAACACTCATCTCTATTCTAAAAATTTACATCATTCATTGTACAGTTGATAAATATTAAAAAGTATTCTAATTTGTACTATTTTGTAGTATTTTCTTACATTTGTACGTTTCCTACACTTTTATGAATATTCAATTTTTTCTTTCAGCTTAATGTTTTCAATTTCATAAGAAATAGATCAAAAATGAGTTTATTTTGTTCACAGGGAGCTTCTGTGCCTCAGAAGAAGCAAAGTGTGACGCCATCGTCAAGTACGTATGACATTATGGTTGGACCACCGAAAACACCGACACCAGCCCCGTTGACACCGAGTCCAAGACCTGGATCCGCTTCTTTATCCCGACCAAACTCTGGATTTCTTGCGGATGCATATACTTCGGGTATTGGAATCCCCAATTCAACGACATTGAGTAATGTGGTGACTGACAAGCGCTCGGAACCTTCATCTTCTGCCATAATCGAGACAGGTATTTGCAATCAAACCTTCCAAATAGGATTTTCTTAGATTTAGTCATTGCTACTTAATTTTAAACTTATTGCGTAATTCGGATTTTATACAAAGACAATATTTTGACGTTATTTTATTTTNTAAACTTATTCCGTAATTCGGATTTTATACAAAGACAATATTTTGACGTTATTTTATTTTTCACGTAAATTGCTGAATCATGTAGTTTTACTTTTTACACTAACTGCTTCTGCTTGTAAAAATAATATAGCAATTAAATTCAGTAAAATTCTACAAAACCAAATCTTAGTTTTGGTTTAGGAATAGAAAACTATTGTAAAGAATGATTATTTTTAACCAAAACGTGAACATATTTTTATAGATACACTGGTACAATTTTAATACCTTGCAATTTCTTGTTATTTGTGAACCTACCCGCAACCTAATAATTGTATCATAATCTGCGTATGTGCATAATGTGCAATAATTTTCTAATTTTTTGTTAATTTTTCCGTTGGTTATGGTTAGAAATGGGGAAGGGTTTACGGTTTAATTAGATATTGTGCTTTTTTGTTTGCCTTATTTTATTCGTCATTTCCAAGAACATATTCCTGATTTCCATTGATGTTTGCACAGGATCCCAATCCCAACACACTAACAGATTTCGAGGTTTACTTAGATATTGTGCTTTTTTGTTTGCCTTATTTTATTCGTCATTTCCAAGAACATATTCCTGATTTCCATTGATGTTTGCACAGGATCCCAATCCCAACACACTAACAGATTTCGTCAAATGTTTGAAAGTTGGCTTAGCAAGTTAGCATGCTCTGATCAGTGATCCTAAAAATATCAAACTAACATCAAGATTTTTGCAAGATTAGTAATTGGAGAACTTTCAAACTGATGTCAATGTCAAAGTCATAGTAATTTTGTTATATCTAAATTCAGAAACTTGTGTTTATTATAGTCTACAGCTAGAAGTTAGAGAGTTGTTATAATTTTTTCTTTATTGTTCTTCAGCAGCGGATACAATGAACGGAGGGAGATTTTACGTCTTGTTCTGAAGGGATTTATGATTTATTATGTAGCGAGTTTTACAGAGTTATCTTTTAAAAGAAAAAAAGTTAATTTAAGGTTAGGAGAAGGAGATAGAGCTGCTAGGTCGCTACAAGCACAAATGCTTGGAATTTTGATATCTAACAAATGTATTTTATAAGAAATCAAGTTGTAACAGAGTTCAATTTAATTCGGGTATTTAAATGTTTGTTTATTGTAATTTGTTTTATACTTTAGATAGACTTATGCATTCCTATAAGAGAAAAGACTATACATTAATTGATTGAGCTTAATTAACTAAATAATTACCATTATATTATACAAACAGAGTTACAGTAGTCAATTGTAAAAGGTTTACTTGGTTGTGGCCTTTATGTACAGTTTTAACTTGCATTCTTGAATAATTTGATATATAGCAATAATATAAAATATTATTAGGATTTTGCAGAAATTGCAGATTTTCGTATAAAATATAATTATAAACTGATTATTGTAGAAATTGTATTTATTTACCTACAACAAACAGAAACAACACTGCCAATTGTGTCAATACTGCCAATTTAACTGATTAGTAGGAATTATTAACTTTTACAACACTTTGTATGCTGTGATCGTGTACTTAATATTATAATATAATTTTCCATGATTAGATTGTATTGAATAAATTACTAATGTGATGTTTAAAATGATTACTCTCTCCTGTATGCTGTGCTTTTTAAACCTTTTTTCCTTTCATGTCATGTAGATATATAAATGTGTTAAATAGTTTAATACAAATTGGAATGAAGAATTGGTGAAAGGAGGAAAAGTTGGGTTGGGCGTTGGAACTGTTATGTGACATTTTGCGAAATGTTTTATTTTATTTTCTGCACGAGCATTGCTGTGATGAATGTAATACATATTATAAAGAGGCTGTATCGTTGTAAACGCATTTTAATTTTGTAGATAAAAACGTTATTAGTTATCCCCATTTTGAATTTTGCTAGTATTATGCGGAATTTTAGTTTGTAGTAGCTGAATTTAGCACGATTTTATTATTTGGCTTGAGAAACGTTAACCGTAAAATTGAGAAAATCAATATTTTCGTAGATGTGGTTGATGGTGAAATACCTTTTGCTTTTATTAACTTTGGAAATGGAATACTAATGGTTATTGGTTACTAAAAAATGATTCAGTTAGTTGATTTTCTTTTTCTATTTTCTGACATTTTTAATGATATTTGAATATCTGAGGCGTAAAGTTTTCTGATGACGATGAAAAGATGTTAAAGAATGTAAAAACTTGTTGTTTGCCAGGAGTAAGTTCAGTAATGAATGCACCAGCGAGAGTTGATTCCCCGACGAAACAGTGGCAAAGTAAGATTTCGAGCAATTTCGAGCGACTGTTTTGTTTCGCAAATGAGGTTGATAAGAGACGGCGGAGTACAGAAGCCGGGTGTTCTCCTCGAGGAGGGGGTGGAGTCTCAACGACAACAATCAGCACTACGAGTTCAAAAATGAATGCGGAACTGTTAGAAAGACCAAAAACTCCTTCGGGAAGTTCAGAGTCGACATCACCAGACTCAGGAATCGGTAAAGATTTAACTAGTTCCTCTGACATTTGGTTAAATCATGCAACAAGTGACAGAGAATCTGCTTTGTCCTTATCCATTACCTCAGTCCATGATCCGGAGAAGCGAGGTCGTGATCGTTCGAGGGAGGGACGAAGTTCGGGGATTGGACTTGGCTCAGCCCTAGGTTTGATCCACAGCACGTTGCAATTAGGGAACCGTGGATCTCCCGGTATTCCGCGAACTCCAAGTCCATCCAGAATTGATCCAGATTTGGTAGATGACCTGGAGCCATTGCCACGAATCCCGACACCAGGTCGTGAATATGATAATATAAAACTAGAAAAGTTAGATATTCTCGGTAGTTTGTCATGTGATGATGATCAACCGCCCCCAACACCGAAAATCCACCACGAACCCCATCACCACCACCGAAGTCACCGCCATCGACACCATCATCATCATCATCACCATCACCTGACTGTTACTGACGAAAGTAGCTCCAGCCCCAGAATCAAAGTTGAGAAAACGGAAACTCCAGAGCCTGGTCCAGCTGTAGGTAATAATAATAATTCTGCGCCCCCGGAAAAACCGGAAAGCTCTCACACCCCAACAAATAATACTCATACGAACACCCGAACTCCAACACCGAGTTCCAGTTCTACCTCAAGTTCCAGCAGTGCTAATAATAATGCGATCCAGAACAGTACATCTGCGGATCAAAGGGGTGATCAGCCGCATTTCAAGAAAAGATGGAACAATTGGGGGGCCTCTTCCACGTCTGGCTCAGCTTCAAGTTCAAATTCAAATGTGGGCAACGCAAACGCGGGCGTAGCTGCCAAAGAGAACTTTTCTCACTCTCAACCCGGGAACAATCAAACTAATATTAGTAATAGTAATAATAATATGTCATCCGGCGCTTCCACTGATGGTCGTACTAGTGTTGCTTCAGACTGTAGTTCTTCGACAGAACGTGAAGCTGTGCCAACGCCAACGTCGTCGACATCCTCCGGTGCTACTGTCTCCACAACGGCCACAAATGTCCCATCGTCAACTTCTAACAATTTATCGAAATTCCGGCCGAAAGGAAAAGCATATGACTGGGCGGACCGATGCAGCCCTTTCAGCAACACACCCTCGCCAAATCATTTCGTAAATAGCAACACGGGGAGTAATGGCGTTGGGACAACTGTGCCCAGTCCTAGTGTCTCTGTAGCTTTGTCTTCTTCCTCGTCTTCGTCCTCATCCGCTGCATTGAACACATCAATCGCAACGACAAATAGCAACAATAGCAATAATCTTGTGACAACAACTACAATTACTACCACCACCCACCATCATCAACATAATGCGAATCCGAACGTTAACCCTAAATTAAATTCAAATAATTCAATTACTATCAGTTCTCATCATCAGCAACAACCTCAGAAAAATCACGCGCCACCAGTACAACAACAACAACAGCATTATCATCACCACCAAAACCCCAATCAAAATGCACAGCCACAAACCGGGGCTCAACAACAACAGCAACAACAACAACAGAAAAGTAATCCCGCTCACGCCCAGCCACAACAACAACAACACCAATCCCAACATCATCATCCTAAATCAATGATCTCGGCTATCGACCAAGTTATCGTCCAGTCTCTTAATAGCAACAATGGACCCACAACTAACAACAATAGTAAAGATCATTTCCCCACTCACAATAGTTTGAACATGTCGGTGACAACAACGAAACTGCCGCAATCTGCAAATCCGAATATCCATGCCTTTTTCTCTGGCGGTACAAGTAATAGTGGTAGTGGGGGCGGGGCGACGTCGTCCTCTTCTGTCTCTGCTACTAGTAGTCATGGTCATCACCCGCCGCCGTCGTCTGGAAAATCTTCATCTACTACATTCCAACAACAACAACAACAAGGAGCTGCCCATCCTCATCATAGCCATGCCAGTAGCCACCACCACCACCATCATCAGCACCACACTCATCCTTACCAAATAAATCAGAGTAATCAGCACCAAATGTACAATCACGGCGGGGGAACAGCTCATCGACAACAACATGTCACGCAAAATGGCGGAACTTCGTCCAATTCCGCAGGCTACCCAGTGATGCAAAACCCGAAAATACACCCGTCCGTTTATAATCAGTCGCCTCATCAGCACACTAGTAGTGGCCAAGTAAATAGTTCCGCTCCCGCCAATCACACCGCCTACTATAGTGGGGCAACCGCACCCGCTATCCCCAACGCCAACCATTTCGAACACCCGCATCGAAATCCCGCTCCGAATGGTTACCACCACAGACAGTACGGATCTTACGGGCCACATCCTACAAAGGGTGTAACGAACGAAATGTATCATCAAGGCTACCCACCGTCATATCCCTCTCACGGCCCCCGACACCACGGAACTCATCACCACCCTCATGGACCGGGATCACAACCTCAACCCACTCCCGCAGGCTACATTAATCACGGTCACATGCTCCCCACCCGAAGGTGATTTCCTTTCTTAGCCTAAAATAATAATCTTCACCCTTAGTACCTCTTCATTTGACCTTTAAATCCAGGCAAAGCAAAATGTTCATAGAATTACTTATATATAAATAATAATAGTCGATTTGTAAATTGTATTGTAGCATGTATATCTAGTAAACATTGCAATATTTAGCATAATTACTAATTGTAAAGTTAATTAATCTACCTAGTTGCCATTTACGTTGTCTTATTACATAAATACGGGAATTTATAGTTACTATAACTGATATCATGACGGCATGATGTCTTTCATGTCATCTTTTTGTACATTTGCAATGGAAATTTAACAGCTGTGTCTTGTTTTGAGGCAGGGCACGGCCCCTAAACCCCTTTTCAATGCTAATACTGTATATTAGCCATTTTCAACACTTGAAAACTAAAATGTACGTAGGTATTCTAGTACGGAGGCTAATTATTTACCTACTTGTTATACCTACCTACTTTACAATTGATCACTGCCAGCTAAGTACAGGGATTTGTTAAATATTTAATTGACTGTAGAGTGTTAGACTCATTGATATGACTATTATTATGATGATAAAGGTGGGAACGAGTCTCGTTATTGTCATTTTAGTGTCTATGTATAGGAACTGTACTGTCATTGTTGTATGATACATGTATTTATTGTATAGCATAATTACAAAGCATGTTTACCTTTAATTTTAATAGCTATCTTGATGCTTAATTTAATTTTCACGTAAATTGGGTGCAACGTTAGTGTACAAACAAAGTACTGTAATATAAATGTGGTTCATTAGAATAGTAGCCTTAATTATATAGAGCTCATCATAATAATAACCTGCTTAGTATTGTTTTTATTCGCTAATTAAGAAATAGTAAACAAAACGTGGTCTGGTACTGGTAATTAATAATATTATTATAATTAGCAAGGTATTATATTATTGTTATTGTTCTTTCTCGGTTCGGTTATTTTTTTGTAGGGCCAATCTGTGAAGTTAAAATGTAAAAAAAGTCCACACTCTTCCCTCAAAACTGCTTTACTAAAAAAAGTGTAACTTATAAAAATATGATGATACGTACGTAAAAAATAGAGAGAACACACATTTTTAGGGCAAGGGTAATAAAATGAACAGCTTAAAACGTAACATGAAATCGAATTGATAAATATTGAATGAAATTTTGCACTGATTGCAATTAGTGTAGTCGATTTGAAATTTTTACTGTCCACACAAACGTGCATCTACAAACTAATAATTAAGAAACTATGAAAAAGTTGAGTAAAATCAAATTTTACTTGTAGTAGGTGCTACTTACTATGCTATAATATATGCATAACATAAATTATAGCTATAATCATAGTTTTACTTAATTTGATCTTTAAAATGTGTATCAGTGCAGGTACTCTAGTTACACACACTCTCCGTATGTAAAGAAATAGTACTGTCAAACTTTATTGCATTTAACTTTAGTGTTCTTTTTATTTGTCATCATGTCTTCATTTCAGATTTTCTCAAAAAGAATTCGCAAATTGATGTGTAAAAAAACGGATGATTTCAAATGTGAAGGGAGATGGACAGATGTGATGTTTGTCTTTGACTTCTGAAATACTATTACAATTAATTACACATGCAGATTTTCTTTAATGCTCATTGACTGTATCAAATAAATTATTATTATATAGCTATGTATATATAATAATAATAATAATAATACTATGTAAGTTAACATTATTAAAACTAAAAAACTGGCATAATAATAATGTTTATGTGAAAGGGTTACTTAAAAATGGAGCGTGTTTGCATGTGTAAATGTTTCTATTGTAGAGAAACTGTTTTGTAAAACAAATGACTGCATTGCACTCGCTGTGCATTTCAAAGGGAAAATTAAAGTGTTCATTTTTGTTGATTAATATTAATTAGTTGGTATAATAATATGTAAATAAGTATATATAGTAGTTAGTGAGTAATAATAATTGTGTATTGTTCTGTACTTCTACATATTACTACTGCATTATATTATACACAGCTATAATTCTAAGAAGACTAACTGCTGCATTACAGCAATTAAAAAATAAAGTTAATAAAAATTGCATATTATGATATATGAAGTAAAAAATAAATACAAGTAGTTACGTTACGATACGATGCACAGATACAAAAATGTTAAATTTTAAATGCTATATCTATCTGTAATTTAATTGTCTTGTATTTTGTAGCTTTAGCTATTGAGAAATTGTTGTATTATATAGCCCTGTCTCTGTAATGTGTCACTATCTATGAAAACTAAACCAAAACACCCAACTACCCACACACACCAATGTTGACATCGTCGTCGTCGTCGTAAATTGTAAATTGTAACCTACTGATGTATATTTACTGTAAATATTATAATAGTAATATTTAGGTTAGGGACACACCTATTTAGAAAATGAGTCTAGCTAGATGAATAAAAATAGTAGAAATAGATACTATGCAGTCCAGTGCCGTGGTATTATGTATTAAAACGTTTAGTACAGTGCAGTTGTAGTACCTTTATAAATGTGTACCTACTATTAATATTATAATTAGATAGATACTTTAATTTGTTTAGGATTCTATGTACTGCTTCTCTGTAATTGGTAATATCTACTACATAATGTATCGTAATGTAATTATTTGAAAACAGAAAAGTGCAGAGTGCAATCGAAATGTAATTGTTAGNAATATTATAATTAGATAGATACTTTAATTTGTTTAGGATTCTATGTACTGCTTCTCTGTAATTGGTAATATCTACTACATAATGTATCGTAATGTAATTATTTGAAAACAGGAAAGTGCAGAGTGCAATCGAAATGTAATTGTTAGGAATTTTCCCCATTTTATCCTAATTATCATTTTTTGCAGGAAATTATTTATCTTTGTTTTAAAAAATGATCTTTTAATGCATTTAATTATCCTGTAGCTATCTATATATTTGAAAATAATATACAGAGGCTACTCGGCTACTGATTACAAAATTCCGGTTACAATCATTTTATACCTTTTCTCTTGACGTTTACTGAGATATTAACCGTTTTTTCCCGTTTCTGTTATGTCCATGTCGCATTTAGATATCTAAATAGGTACCTACCCAACTATATGAATTTAATTCTTGAGAACGTATTTAGGCTGATTTTGAATTTACATTTATTTCGCTTCTTATTAGCTAAGGGACATTTTCTAAAGTGGAAAATGATAAAATTACGGGATTATGCATTTGCTAATAATACAAAGGTATATTATTAGAGATAAATTTAGGGACAATCTGTCTTCGGCTATAAATATTTAAAAAGTGGACAGAGTTATTATGGCTAAATATTTCTTAGTTGGTAAGAAAGTATATAAATTCTGTATCGAGGTAGACTAGATTTTTTCGAGCGTCTTGAAATGCTGTGGCGTGGCTGTTGTTACTATTTACATGTTTTCTTTTTCCATTTTTGAATGTGTATTTAATGTACGATGATTATGATATACAAAGAGCCTAAGTTTTAAATTGAAAACCATAATAGCCACATTGTCAATAATTTTTTAGTGTTTGCAAAGGAATAATTGTAATTTCGTAATGATATGTCGTCAGAATTAGAATGAAGGAAATACTGCTCTTTGCTATTATGATGAAAAGTTCAAATTTTGATATGAAAATCCCGGTAAATATAGAATGAAATTGTAATTACAAGAAACTACAAATTAGCTAACTAGACTAATAAGGGAAATGTTTTAAGTCAATTGAATTACTAATTAACATAATTATAGCCAGCTATAGATTGGAATAAGGAAAAATCATGTCAGATTAATTCAGATCAGACTTACTCAGGCTCTAGAAAAAAGAAAGGCTATATAATTACATATATTAGGTATACCTACCGAAACAATACAAATATTCAAGTACAGACAGACAGTCAGAGACGTTGGACGTAGAAAGATCTTTCCTTATTTTAACCACAATCAAATTAGAAAAAAATGACAATTTTCAAGGATTTTTATTGATTCTAGGCTATAATGTGTATTTCCTACAAAATAAATGTCTTTTCTGACAATTCTTGAGAAATACTACAAAAAATATTTACATTCAACTTCTCAAACTACAACGATGTAACTATATAATAGTCTCAATAATAATCTTCTACATATTCTGTTAAAGAAAACAGAGTAAAAACTTAAAATTAGCAATAAATTGGCATTTTCATTTCCTAACAAGTCTAAAAACAGCTATACCTACGTAAAGAAACAAACGGCATACTCTGAAAACTAAACCTGTCTATCTCTACTTATACACAACTAACTACCTACTACTAGATAAATAAATGCAATCCTTCGATTCAATCTCGATTCTCATCTCGAACTTTGCTGTTTAATAACGAAACTATATACAAATATGTAAGAATATAATATGAACTGCAAATTGTCTCATAAATATCGTGTTCAGTGAATAATTTGTTTATTAATTACATTTAATAATTCATAATGTATTAGTATCACCGATACAGTAGCTGTTATTAAATTATTATTACTCAGATATAAAGAAATCACCTGTGTCATTTCCATTTTATTTCCATATTCTTCGGTATTTGATTGCACATTCAATTTATTAGCTATATTTATTGTAGAAGCATATTATTTTATTATGATCATGACTTGCTAAATGTTGGAAACTATGAATATCTTCGAGAAAACAGTTAATTCGCCATAAAAAATGTTAATGCATTTAATTACAGTAGAAATTATTAATTTCTCGTTTACAAATCATTTTATCATTTATCAACATGTATACAGGCTTAAACTAGAGCAAACTCAATTTTAATAAGGTTTTAGTATTAAAAACTACTGTTACGTACAATGAAACCATGAGCATTGCACTAAATCATCAGAAATTCATCTATAAATCCTTTTTCATCATCACTGTTCGGATTTCCAGGTTTATCCGTGATATTCACGGTTGTTTGCATTTCTTTCACAATACCGTACGTTGGCTTGCTTTCAGGAGGAAAATTATCATCACACTTCTCAATTTGTGACTTTTTGGAAAGTAGCTGCATTTCCTCTTTCAACTCATCAATTTCTCTTCACGGGAAATAGAAAATAAAATATTAAATTTTGTAATTCAGAGTTAATTGGTGTAATTGGTAATTATGTCTTCAAAGTCTGTGCTAAAGATTTACTTATTTTTAATCTTTATGCTTTCATTCAGTAGTCGGATGTCCATTCTGAGTGTTTCTTTTTCGAAAGCTCCTTCCTAAAAAATAAAAATTCTAAGCAGTCAGTATAAATTCCTTTTCTGAAAAGATATAATACAAAAAAGTCTAGAAAAATGTCTAGTTACATACAACTCTCTGACGGAAATTCTCAGTAATTGATACGCAAGGAGCTCTGAAGTAAAACAAGAGACGGTTTGATACCTGATAAGTAACTGATAATGCAAAACAGAGAAAACTTTTTTATGTAGTATTTAATATTACCCGATTATTTCAGGATTTTCTTTGAATAGTTTGTCATGGACATCTTTGTCTAACTGTAAATCTTGGATATCCCAAATCCCAGTCCTTTGTAGACGATAAGAAAGTTCGTGAAGGTTGTTAAGCTGCTTTTCCGAAGCCCGAACTTTTTCATTTGTTGTATTTCTCTTAACATTATACATTTTCTTAATCTCCTGGATTTTCTACAGGATTTACAGAAGTGCATTTTCAAATTAGCATGCAGAAAGCAGGAATGCAAAGAAAGAAATGTTGATTTTCACCTTATGCTGCTTTTCAAGACTACTCTTTTCATATAAGAGATTATCCACGTAGAGTTTACTCTTTTGCTTTTCAACCTTCACCTTCGCTGTTTCTATTTTTGCTTTTGACAGTTTCCTTTCCAGTTTTTCCACCGCAATATTCCCTTCTTCTTGCGCTTCTTTAATTAGGCTGAGGAAAACTCCATTTTGCTCCGTTAAATCCATAATCCAGGCGTTCATTGAACTATCAACATCATACAAGCAGTCTAAACAAGTTTCACATTCACTATCCTCCAATTCACACTTTTTCGTCACTTCTTCTTTGTACCATGAATTAAGCTCCTTCATTTCTCGAATTATTTCTTTCATTTCATCCGAAGTTTCACCATCAAACTCTTCTTTATTCTCCTATTATTATTTACAACTTTAAGAAATCCTATTTTTCAGTTATTTATAATATTTAGAAATAATATTTCCTTTTCCATGATTTTCTTGGTTTTTATGTCCCTTACTATCATTGCTACGTCACCAGTTCCGTTTGCCATTGATGTTCCTTTTCACATTTGTCTCATCTTCTTTTAGAATCATAAAAATTCACAAAAACCAATTTTATGAAAGCGATATACAACAATGCACATAACAAATCTTTGAAAAATGACAACCATAAAATTATTGACCAAAAATGTTCGCCGTTTCACATTTCACATCACGATGCCAGAAAGAAATATACAGATAAAAGTTACCGTGGAAGTCTAAAGTTTAGATTTTGGTATAATTTATTCGTACAAAATTCCAATAGTCAACTATAACAAAATATTTTACCTTGAACAAAAAAGCGACCAATAATTTGCAGATAGGAAGGCTCTCAGGATCAATGGAATGTATAACAGCAAATATTTAATTGACAATATTATGATTATATTTATAGT
>JABASI010001477.1:0-24691 GCA_019776505.1 Tomocerus nigrus
TTTTATTGTATGCCTATATTGCACTAGGACTATTATATACAAAATGGTAGGAAATAACAAAGAGTAAATAACATAGATAAATACCAAATTAGTTTAGTTAGTATTTGCTTTTCTTGCCGAAAAAACTATTTGATGATTTAAAGGTAGAAAATTTGATGGCTCGGTCTTTCTGTAACTGCAGATACTAAAACTGCCAATGGAAATATTCAGAACTCCTAAACAGAGCACTAATTGTTTTTGATAGAGCAATTATAATTTTATATTTGTGCTTCCTAAGAATGTAATGATAGAATAAACTAAAATAGATACACTTCCTCTGTTTCTCTAACGTCCAACTAAGAAGGATTGCACAATAATCTATGGATTTATACGGAGTTGCCTATAGGAAGGTTTATGGGTGCTTGAAAATACCTTGTGTAATCCAAGTTAAAGTTTTACTACTGATTATATGCAAGGAATCCATTATTCCACCAACTACCTTTCGCTTTATGAATGTTTTCTGTATACATTAATGTATACGCTCTTTGTCCAATCCTAAGTGTATGCTGTATAATTTTTATGATGCACACATATAAATAAGTAGGAGAGAAAATCCGAATTATTGTGTTATGTTTTAGTAGAAGTAATTCCCTGTGAATGTGAGTTAGGAGAGAGTGAAGGTTCCATGACTAGAAAACTTGAAGTTACATTGCTATGCGTTAGGTAGAAGTTAGCAGAGTAATCAAATGAGTCATCGTACTTTTTGGAACAATAAAATGTATTATTTCGTTCACCTAAAATGTTTTTGATGTGCCATTCGATTCTACTACACCTTATCCTTATCTATGTGGAAATAGGAGAGCAGAGTAAGCTTATAGGAACTACTGCTATATATGAATGCACATAATAATAGCCATGATAATATAATAATATGTGTTCTTTACTACTGGTTGGCATGATTGTATAATAAAATATACTGTAGAAATGAACCATAAATTCATATTTCCCTTTGCTACAAATAAATACATTTCTACAGGATCCTCCCGCTCTACTATATAGGAAAGTCTACATAACAAAGTGAAGTAGGCAAAGACTAGAAATAATTATATAAAAATGAAAATTACTTTCAACAACTCAAAAACTATATCTATTGATAAAATACAAATAAATACACCGATATGTAGTTTCTCATGTATGTAGTAATAAAATTAACAACCTATTTCATTAAATCATTGCACAGTAGTAACAGTCTCCGTAGATATATTACATACTCAGCTATTTGGCTAATACAGCTGCGTATCATGCGTATAAAGAGGGAAAATACACGTAATTAGATAATAATGCGTATATAACAGGCATATCTCTAGGACCTACACGAACCTTGTCGCCTTTTCATCACCTGCGATTTCCAACAGATTTATTTACACAACGGACAGATGCATGCTTCTATTTTAGACTTTGTCTCTGTTTGAAGACTGTATGTACATATTGTGTGCGTTCAACTGCTGACTGTTCATCTCCGCTGCATATTGCAGGGGAATTAACAGATTACTACTACTACATACAACTTATCTTTAACTATCTCTATATCTATCCAAAAAACAAGAGAAAAGATCGAAACTCCTAAGTCAAAGGCAAACTTCTATTACAAAAAATCATGATTTTCTTTCTTATCTCTCCAAATGCTATCTACCTCCACTTATGTACACATGCCTATGTAATAAATACTTTATCCTCATCTGTGGAGCCAATCCGGGGATGAACAATTTATAAATGAACCATTGACTATGACTACTATTTACATTGATTTTACAGTCCTAAACTCTATTAATTTATTATACAAATGTGCCTCAAAAGTTACTCCATAAACTTAAGCATTCCACACCCGTCTGCATTTTAAATATCATATAATTATTTGCTTCTGGTAACTTAAGAACAAATATGTAATTGTACATTAATAAAAAGTTGATTAGCTGAAAAAGTATTATTTTTGGCTTTCAATAATTATGCTTTTAAACATTGGCATTCGAAAATGAGATTTCTCTGTTGACTTTGACACAATGGCCTTGGCCTTGGTCTCCCCTCTAGCAATATCTGCTGATAAACAGATATGGATAGAGACTGTGCTACGTCCATCTTCCAGGGAAATAATAATAGCAATTATTATAATAATAACAATAAATAGTCATAAACATTACTTTAAATATGGTTTTCTTCATTACAAAGAACCATATCATGTGTAATAAAGTCTGGTCGGAGTACTAAGAAGTACAACAATGGAGCTGGGGGTAAAAATCATTCTGTATAATAACTCTACTCGAATAACATCTTATGTAGCTATATTCTTTGTAGCATCTTTCCATAAATACGAAAGTATACTATAGTTACTTTTAGCTTAGTCAGGATCAGGATCAATAGGTAGAGCATGAGAAGAGTGAGGGAAATTAGTCGTGTAGAAAAACGTCCCTTCATTTACCTCCATTGATGCCCCAGTGTGTATTTATATAGCGAGCTACATAAAATAACAAACATATTGAAAATCAACGTTGATGTAGAATGTTGTTGATTGTAGTAGAAGAGGATTTCAACCCATGTCCTTCCATCTTTTAGATCGATTAAATCAGTATAGAAGTTTTTTTCTATACATAATAATAAACTCTTTCTTGTATTACTTTATTTTATGTCATGTTCTGCTACGTTTACTAATAATCCTGCCCTGAAAAACAAAACCTAAGAGCATAGCAGACAGACGGAGTAAAATATAATGACTGTAGTAAAAAAGGGCGTGTACCCCCTTTTGTGATATCAGCAGGTAAACTTCATACAGCAATCCTATATGATATAAAATAATGAAGATGATGTGCTATACTTTCCTTCTAATATTATACAGTCAATATACATAGGAGGAGACCTAATATTTTTATATATATAAAAATTCTATACTTTTAAAGAGTAGGGTATATGGAAGAGTAGACGAAACCAAAGGAGAGAGACGAGAGCAAATGAGCGAGGATGAGACTGACTGAACTATCCAGGATAGAATAATAATGTAATACTGTGCCGTAGAGCACTAAAAGTACAGGAGGTCACCGGTAAAAAATATCGAGAAAAAGTGATGCCGCCGCACTGGCGATGCTGGAGCTGATGATGATGATTTCATTTCAATTACATGTATTAGTGAGACAAGTACAAATTGCATAGAAAACTTTTGGTCTTTCCATCTTCTCTTCTTCATTTGTTTTCACTGTGATGCATTAATGTGAGTTAGTGAGTGAGTAATAGCTAAATGCCTTCCTACACCATTTCAGTCCACACTGCACAGTCAGACTCAAAAGATTCCAACATATTTTAACGCATATAATTATCCCTGCACATTACAGTCTACTGATGAGAAAACTTGTTCAATATAAACGTGCATTATGCAAAGTCATTACACACTGCACACTGATATAACTAATTAATATCTGTACATTCCTTAAATACATTATTATTATATAGCAAGTAATTATTGAAATAGAAAATTCCTCACTTCGCTCTAACCCCCTATCCGAAATAATTATTTAGCAATTCTATGTTTACTATATGTATATGTAAATATGTATTTAGGAAGAGAGGGAAGTATATATGTATATTTGGTAAGTTTACTTTAAACTTTTAATTAGCAAGAATAATAATTAGCATTTTGTGTATGGATGTACACTAACAATTTACGAGTATAATTAGCTAATGTTAATGTAGAATATTTAGCATTTTACATCCATACCTAAATATTTATCTAATTAACTCACATTTAATTTGATTTTTGACAAAAAAAAGCATAAAATTTTCTTGTCCTTCTATGATCTCTGCCGCTGCCCTTGTGTTTTCATTGAATTCAAGACAAGTCATGACTTTAAGTGCTAATTATGTGCGAATAATGATTGTACAATAATTTACAGAGTAAGAGACTTTGGTTTTATGAATGAACTGTACGTGTCTTGTATGTATGTACTATCTATAATGTACACAATATTGCGTAAATATATTATATTTAATAATAAATTACTTCTACACACTAATAATACTTTTTATGTATTTCTAATTTAAAATATTTGCAATTAAGTTACATTGAGAAACTATAGTCATTAACCTATAATACTCATTTACAAATCTATGAATGAGACTGCTATGCAATTTCTGCTATTGTATTTTATGTAAATAGCTTTATATAATATTTAATACAGCGAGACAAATGTGGGTAACAGCTGCCTAATTCAGTAGCAACATCAATTATGGCTCATAATTAACTACTATTTATTGCAATTCCAAGATTGCCATTGCACACATGGCACAAAAACAGTTTAGTAAATACAACCATTTATTTTAGCTAGAATAATTTAATGTTAATAAATTAATAACCTTTTCCTAGAAGTAATTAATATGTAATAATAATGTAATAACTACACAAAAACTAACCCTAAATAGTTGCATGCACATAAATACAACATTAATGTATATCCTTATATTATGTACCTAGTATAGAATAAGATTCTTGCGTCATAAGTATATCTGTTTACAAAGCTTAAAAAAGCCAGTATTTACATTGGCCACGGCATAATATTAAAAAATGATGAAAATGAAACAATGAATCCTAAGAAAATCGTTGCACGAAGTCTATTCTATATGAGATATAGTTGTATAACCGTATTACGATAATAATAATAGACACAGAGAACAAGTTGAACTAATAACTACCGTTTGTTAAATTGCGACAAAGTGAAATATGTAAAGAAGACCTTACTTTAGCGGTCCTGTTCTACGTCTACCCAGGGTAGAGATGTGTAGAGAGTGACTGTCTTCTTCAGGATTATTAGCTCGTGGCCTGAAAATTCTGCGGTGACGGTGTATTAACTTCCCTGTCACGCCTGACCAAGGCAGCTAAAGCCAAAGCCTGGCGTTCAGGAGAAGACATGATCGTGGGAGTAGCCGTCGTCGATGTGCTGTTGCTTGTTGTTGTAGTCAAGTGCGAGGGATTGTTGGGATTAGCTGGATTTTCAATCTCATCCTCGTCTTCGGAGTGCATCCCTTCGGCTCCTTCGCCGTCTTCTTCCATCTCATCCACTTCATCCTCATCATCAAAAGGAGGGAGCTCAGCTTTGATCTGGAGAATTTCCGCCTCTGTCCCTTTGGCAATGCCGACAGAGGTGAGAGCCGACCCTTCTGGATAAGAATCTCTGGGAGTGAGGGAGACGCGGTCGTCCAGACTGCTGCTCCGTCTTTTATTGACAAGGCCTAAGGGAGACGAGGCTCCGGAGCTGGCGGCACTTCTTTGCTGTTGCTGCTGCAAGTGCTGCTGGAGTTGGTGTTGCTGTTGAAGGAGTTGTTGGTGGTGTCTCTGCTGGAGAGCGAGGAGTTGGGACTGGGCCTGAGCTCCGATTCCACTCTGCAGAACTTGTTGAAGGGGAGAGCTGCTGGTTGAAGACGAATCCCGACCTCCCGGTGTACTGGGTCCGTGCTGTTGCATTTGAACTTGAACGTGGTGGGCGGCGAGATTGTCCGAGTTTCCTCCGCCGTTTCCACCGCCGACACCTGATGAGTTCCCGTTGTTCCCTAAACTGTTAGCCATGGGAGCAGATGAGGCTAGGGGAGTACTTGTGTTGCTGCTCGGATTTGGAGAGGAGCCCATTGAACTCGACCCGCCACTTACGGGATTTGAGACCGAGGATTGTTGAGTGGCTGCCGCCGCTGCAGCTGCAAGGAAACATGCGTTACCCGCAAACTGAGGATGCAGGGACATGTCCAACCCGTTGTGCGAAGATGACGAGGAAGAACTCTGTTGTTGCTGCTGTTGTTGTTGCTGTTGTTGAAGAACCAGACTTGCATCCTACAATTTTAAACCCATGTCAATACTTAAATTATTCCCGTCCCATCTGCAACTCCACTATTAAATATGCAACACTCATTTTCATCACATCCTAGGTATACAATGCAATTCTTGTTCAACTCTGCAATACAATATGCAATCCTGAGCAAATATCATCAGTTCAATTCTGCTACATATCCTATTGATTTCCTGCAGCAAACAAGTTCGAATAAAATTGCACAACTAAACTTAGCCTACTTTGAAACTGAACCATGCAGCTCAATTACCTGACATAATTTCAATAGAAATCGCTTGAGTGTATCGAATGTCGATATGAAAATAGATGCCCGCTGCTGTAACAATATGAATAATGAGAATAGGATTTTGTAATGAAACTGGTACACTGATAGCATTTGAGATAGATTCATGACGAGAGGGAGATTAATATAATATTTTTCTTTTTCATGATGACACATTAATAGACGATGAGACCTATGTACCTACTAGTGCAATTGTAAATTTATTAGCATTTTAAATTGACTTCAATTTTTATTTACAATGATGTGGATATTAAGATGAAATTTTTTTATCCTTATACGATTTATGTAGCATTATTTCTACCGTTCGATTAGAAAGGAAGATTATGAAATCAAATATTGTAATGAGGAAATTGTTCATACCCTGTTAAAAACAAATGGCATCTCATCTTTTCCCTGAGTGTCTCGGAACACAACGGCACGAATGACTCCACGAATATGTTCTTCAGGCCAAGAGCCCAGTAGAATACGTTGCGGCCTTCCTCTACCTTTTGGCCTCATGTCAGAAATCAGATCTAGAAAGTAAATGAATGGAAAGGATTGTTTTAAGTCAAATATTAGAGTTGATTAGTGGATAGTGTCCAGTGTAGAGTCGGCATCGGCATTGGGTTGAAATAGCATGAGCATACAAACATCCCATAACATGTCTCTAATGGTTGTTTTCATTGCTTTTACATGGGAGCTAAATATTTGATGGTGGGACATCGTCGGACAAAAGTAAAGCTTTGTCACTCTCATTAAATATATTTGTGTGGATTAGCTCACCACAACAGCACAGTTAGTGAATGTAAGTAAGTAGACTATTATTATTGGGTTCGTGGAGGTAAGAAGAGTTGTTAGTTAGAATAAAGAATGAAATGAAGGGAGAGGGACAAAAGTAAAAAAACAGGAAAGCTAAAGTTAATTACATATTCCATTCCAATGCCAGTGAAATGGGAGAGAGGTAGGTAAAGTGGACGGTCGGAAGGCAAGGGATATAAACCGCACTGACAATAAAGAATCGGGATTATAATGAAAAGGTTGAATTTTTAGTTGGCTTTCTAAAAAATTCATCAAATGTTCAGTGAACTGATGTGATGTGAGTTGGAGGTTTAAGCCTACCTTTCCCTTGCTTTCTTAAATTCACATGCCTTTTCTCTTTAGCTTTAAATACTGCACCACGTACATACAAGTCAGAATTACATAGAGTGTCCATGGAGGAGAAAAGGAAGACGTGTGCTAAATGTACACAAACGATATGGTATGTGATGTGCATGCATAATGTATTCTTTACTTTCTACGTATTTTTTCTATCTCATATTAGTTGATGTCGTTAGTTAGTAATGGATTGGATTCCTTTCGATGACAGTTTACAATGTCCACGAAAATTCATCCATCACTCTGATCGTGAATTTACTTTGTCTTCGTTACGTTTCTTATTTGGAAAAGTGGCACAATTCCCCACAATTTTATTGCATATTTAATTGAATCCAGCCCAATTGTGTGGTGAGCTTGCAATTTTTTTATAATTTATGTATGAATTTAATGAGGGACTCGTATATGTTGTATGTAGAATTGAAAGGCATGTATTAAGGATGTACACACGTCCTGTGTGTACCCAACTACACTCTACTACTACTCACTAGCCAGAAGAGTTACCACTCAATTCATGCTAGCTATTAATGACTATGTATGTATATAATAGGCAGTTATAGCTACCTACTTGCATTTTACAAACATATTTTCTTTCCATGTTCTGTTTTCATTTTAATTTACGCTTGTGAATAGCGGATAGACGCTAAGTTAGTTAAGTTTAAGTAACTAAAAGACCTCATACATTGATAATTATACATGGACAAGGTAAAACGCTCTTTCCCTCGCTCCTCTAAATATTCTCCGCGCCTAGCACTTGCACCATTATTCCATTAAAAGTGCTTGTAAAAACAAAAACTCAGCTTAATAATAACAGAGCAGAATATCCTACGACCAATACTGCTAATAAGAAAATTTTAAAGCAATCACCAACTCTTTTCCCATTTCCACGGTCATCATTAAGCCTTTAGTAATGCATCACATATAAAGTTATACATAGCTTCCTGCTATATAACTCTAAATAAGGTTTCTGAATTAATTACTAATGTAGCACCGGCTTTTGTTTGCTTTGCACTGTTCAAAGGCGTAGCTAATGAAAGTTATTGTCTCCGATACTTAAACGTCTACATTGAGTGATGATACATAGTGTATGACATAATAGTAATTCAGGGCAGACTTAATTGCGGAAAACAGCTCATCTCCTCTATATTTATGTTCCATGGGATTAGTTTTAAGAAAAATAAACAAAAACTGAAGTTTGCCGATAAAGCCGAAAGCTTCTTTCATACATTTTTCCTATGTATAATTTGTTTGAGGTGGTTTACTATAATCGGTTTTCTTACCAGAGCCGGAGCATCCATCGGCCGAAGGACCTAACATGTTATGAACCCGATTGGCATAAAGGACGAAAGTAGGATAAGGAATGTCATATTTCCTAGCAGCCTGTGAAAGTGACAATCCTTCGCGAAGAACAGCAAAAATAGCTTCGGCCATAGTTTCAGGTCTCCAGGACTTGAGTGGTCCTCTTTCTCGGAATCGCAGGGCATGAACCATTCCAGTCTGATTGGTATTCCAGCACTTTTGCCACAAACTCTGGATCTGATATTGGTAGCTGTCTGTAATGCAAAACACAAATTAAATATTTAGCTTTTTTTTCGAACAATGCTTAATAGTCTAGTCAAGGGAAGTCACATAAGAATGGGAGACAAGAATGGGAAATTGTTCCTACTTAATGTTATATTTATATGCACGTTGTATATTAACGTTTCCCTGTCTCAGCTTATGCAAGGATACCTAATATTATATAGTAGTAAAAAAAGTAGAAAGTTTGCACTCCAGATAGACGATCCCTGGTTCATTAACTTTTCATTACACATGTCATCATAAAGACAAAGACAAGTGAGGAAAAATTGAGTAAATTGTCGGGAAATTCTTGAAACTGTGTTCATTTGTTTGTTTGCACATAATTCAATATAGATATACATGAAGCCATAAAACTTCATCAGTTTGTCTATGTCAGAAAGCTTAGGAGACTTTTAGACTCGGCTGTCGCTCCTCAAACTCTCCTGTCCTGTCTGTCAAATCAGTCAGAGAAAATAAAAACCAACTAACATAAGCTAAACAACACATAAGACATTAAGACACATAAAATAAGCAGCTAATAATAGATGTGCAGGCAGAGACAAGGAAACTACGTACGTAATAACGACATTTATATACGAGCTTACTACTTAGATATAGAAAACAGATAGAGAAATAAAATTGTCTTACTTTCCTTTCGCCAACATTAGCTAAGCAATAAGACAAGTGACGACAACTTAAGTCAAGGCACTGGGATATAGTAATATAATAAATAATTTATAGAAAAAGGGAGCAGGTAAAAATGAATAATGAGAATGATAAGATGAGTAAGATAAGAGCAAAGGAGAATATCCAATTAAGAAACTATCCAATAGGAATATGAGAACTGGAAGTGATTATTGATTCATAGTGTTTGTCGTGGCGTGACATTATGTGAATGTGAATATATTATACTGTATAAATTGTATAAGTATATCAATTGTATTTATATATCTGATATATAGCTGAGTGAGTCTCATTATAGTAGTACATTCGCACCCGGCTTCCTTAACGTTAACTCAAACGTAGTCTACCTGAGCCTGTTAGTAGTTAAAGCAATCTTAATGCAAAAAGAAATTAATGTGAATGTGAGTGATGATAAAATTCATGTCCTTATTATACCTTTTTTGTATATACTATACTTATACTACTTACAAACTCCTGTATATTCCACTAATGTTGCTTTTCACTTACGAGAGACATTGTTATAGGAGTTACCTGTTTATTGGGATGGGGGAAAGAATCATAGCTCTATTATGCATGTTTCTCTAAGTTAACCTGCAGTAAAGGAAAATGAGATAGCTTAGTTATTTGACGAGAGAATGCATAGTACATGATATTCTACTACCCTTTGTAAACTATGTCTTAGTAATAGCAGGAACATCTACCTAATAACTAATGCAAATGAACGTGAACGACGAATGAAAGCTTATGTGTAAGTAATGAAATGAATTGAGTGAAGTGTACTCGAAGAGTTGTAAACGGCCAACTTACACTAATATGTATGAAATGGATTGATAAGAACGCAATAGCTTTAAAAACTTAAGAATAGAGTGCAAAAGCAAAGTTTTATTTCGCCAGACAACAGCCAAATGAAGCCTACTACACAAATCTGCAATCTATTATGGATATTTCAGGGAAGTGCCTTTGAATTCTCATTACAGAAATGTAAATACTAAGGCTCCGTCCCAGCACAAATCTCATTAGAGTGAAAATTCTGAATTTCTTCCTCCAAATATGTTTACAGTCTAAATAAAGCAAATTGGAATCGATAAGAATCGCATAATTTGTTAAAGGATATCACATACTTAAGTCAATACCTACTACACATCCTAATTTAGCTCTTGATTTGTCGCTGTTCCTTTTTTAGCGTAAGAGTGAAAGGAGGGACGGGGCTCATCCTTTATTTTGCGTACATCGCATCCAATTGTGACGGGAATTAACTACATCTTTCATAGAAATATAACGTTTGAGACATAAATGCTCCTGACCTGACTAGGTTATTAAAATTCAGATAACTAGGTACTAGGAGCTTAATTCTATCTAAATGGCTCCGTTTCCTATTGTTATTTGCAAGCTCTAATAGTAATAGACAGTTTCCTTTCGCATAGTACTTAATTTATAACTAGACTCACCCGGTTTAGAAAAATAATTAGGAAAACTGAAGACATGCTGAAATATGCATGAGAATTTCCTTTTCATGAAAAGCTATTGATATTATCATATCATCCATTCATTTCTTATTCAGAACCTAAAAGTCCTTTTCTTATTCACTAGTAGCAATAGCTTGCTTTGCTACGCTCCAATTTTTCCTACTTACTAGACACGACGACTACTAACGACATATATGAATTTGTGTACGGAATAAATTCGGGAGAAAATGAAGGGAGTAAAAAAGCAAGGGAAAAGTAAAACACTTGGTAATAATAACAAGCGCCATAAAAACCGGCTGCAAAAACAGAACGTGCATGCACTGAGCCACCACGTTATATTTATATAACGATGGCTACACGTTCTCATGAGCTCCTTTTATACACATACAAAACAGGAATACCATAAGAAAGACTCTATTTAGATTCATTCCTGTAGGTAAGTATAGAAAATACAGAATATGTACATATGTATTTATAATACCTACGTGTTTGTGTGTGTGTTATGTGTTCAGCTACTTTGTTATGTATATGATGGGATGTAATACGTATTCAAAGGATGGACGAAGGTTTGGTTCCTCTGTCAGCCTAAATGAGGTAGGATGGACGGGGCTGAACTGAACTCTATGTACCTATCTCTTTCCATGTTAAACTCTAAATAAGGGAACAAAACCAAGTTAGGTAACTTAACTAAAGTAAGTGACTAAGTAAAAAGTAAAGAAAGTTATACATCTATTTTCACTAAAGTAAAGTATAAATAAATAAATGATTAAGAATATAGGGAAGGCTAGATAGGCTTTTGCCATGAATATATTAACTATTGAGCACTCGTGTCTCTGTGTCAATCATTCAATGCGCATTCGACAAAATGTTCTAAATGATAACTCATATTTTATTACAGAGTCGCTCTAAACTAAAACTTTTCACGCGATCCACCCTTTACACATATATTCCTGCCATTAGCATTACTACCTAAAGTAAATCCATTAAATACTTTATACTCCTCGACGATAGCTCCTTCTACTATCATCACCAGTTCTTTCCCTATGCTAAATAAGTACGAACGAACTGAGCTTGATTGCTACTCGCACCCATCCATATGCATCATATACAATATACGCATCCGAACTAATAATATGCAGAACTGAATTTAAGTGAATATAAATGCTATATATTACATACAAGGTCTTGCTTTATACGGCTTACCTAATCACCTACTGCTACTACTACTACCACCAATGTCTTGTATGTTATTCAACTTATAATTAAGTAGATATTCGCAGTTAAAAACTGAAAATAAATAACTACCCATTCTATATTCTCCAATTCAAGGAAATACTTATCACATTGTGATACGAGCAGAAGCAATTACGTCTTTTAGAGCTTTATTTATGTATAGAAAGTATAGGTGCAGGGAAGATACGTGCCCGCAAATAATTATGTATAGGGTCAATCATCATAACTACTTTCCTTTTTAAAATGCTCAATTCCAAATATTTCTAAGAGAAAATTTTTGTGCAATACTTTGTCATTACATTACGCTTTACACAAGAAAATGCCCATATTTCCCACTCATAATAATATTAGAACAAAATCTTCTGCAATTACCTACCAAAAGCTAATCACACTAATCAGTACCGATTGACAGTAAAGTAAACAAAATTAATAGCGGTTGCTCTAAAAGAAAACTTTCATCAACGATAGGTATCCTCCAATATATATTCAAAATTGGTAATATATTGGTTCCACAGTTCCGGCCCTTGTATTTGTTTTACGATTTACTCCGCTATAACCGCTTGTTTCTGAATGTTCTGATTTAAAAAGGGATTCAAGTGATTCAACCAATTTAGAGTTCCATAACGCTATATTCTACATAATCCCGGGACATACTAAGCACATAAAAAAGAAATGCTTAATTCGGAAAACTAGTTTTTTAGTGTGTGTATCTATAGTAGGAATTTATTAGATATTTAAATGTGACTGGTTATGCCATGTATAACATAGACTTCTAGATATTAGTGGTAGAAAAACTGCCATAGCCTAGAATAATAAGTAAGAATAATTTAAGGCTACCTTCCTTTCAAACCAGAATTGGGAGCTGAACATTATTCTCAATGTACATAGAACGGAACTCGTTTTTCGTCAATTTCTGAGGAAATAAAGCCAATGTTTTATAGGGTCGCTGTCCCTCTGAAACTGAAATGTAATGTAGCATAATATCATATATTCATTCTACATTCCACTGTACATTTCTTAAATATAGCAAAGGCCATTTGTTGTGGTAAACGACAAGTTAATTTGGAGAAAGTATAGTCCCAGCCAATAATA
Organism: Tomocerus nigrus; assembly: GCA_019776505.1. Classification (NCBI taxonomy): domain Eukaryota; kingdom Metazoa; phylum Arthropoda; class Collembola; order Entomobryomorpha; family Tomoceridae; genus Tomocerus; species Tomocerus nigrus. Next base: position 13,308 of record JABASI010001477.1, read on the forward strand.
ATTTATATTTAAAAGAGGATAATACCTAGATATGTTTTAATTAATTTTTCTTCGATTTTTTTTGAAAGTTTGCCTTTGAAACCGACAGAATTCCAAATGAAAGTTAATCCAAAAATAACATCCGTACTTATGTAGCATACAATTTAAAAGGAAGAGGTAAAGGCCCGAGGAAATGCTAATGAATTTAAAATGTGGATTGTCCTATATCGACAAAAGACAAATCTTACATGTAAAAGGAGGGTATTACAATTCTAGAGTTTAATTTCATTATGGAGGTAACGGTCATACATGACATTCCATTGCTTGCTACGTTTAGAAGTAAATTTTTAAGTTTGTATTTGTTTGGAGAGGTATGTATATTCCCTGTGTTGGTCTTACAGTTTAGAAAATCTAGACAAAAAAATCATGTATTCCTGAACAAGACTGGAATTTTATGTAAGATAGAAACACAAACATAACAAATAGGTACTTCCTTTTATGTATGGATTTAGTTAAGGTCAAAAGATACATACTATATTATGCAAAATGTAAACGATTTCTTTGCATACTGCTTTAGTGCAGACAGAATCCGTAAACCTAACAATTCTATTTGTAATTCTGTGCAACGTGGATGGGTAGTCTGCAGCCAAAGAACTGGCTATAGTAGCACTTTAAGAATGCTTTCCAATGGATCCTTGCAATGTTATTAAAGTAAATACCTCCGTTACATATAAAGCAGTCATAGTGAATAAAGCCCAATCCACTAACTAACTTTTCCATCGATATTTCTCCTACCATTATATGAGTGAACTTATACGAGGATTCAACTTTCGCCTATTTACTTAAAGTGCGTAGAGTGCTCGAGAGCAGAGAGAATTGTATATAGGAGCCAGTTCCCTTGCGTTTACATACAAACTGAAACTCATACTTGCTATAGAGAATACAAATGTTATATATAGCGCAATTCAAACAAAGTTTAGTTTATATGAAAGGCGTATTTATAGGAAGGTAAACAAAGAGAGACGCAGAAGGTTGGGGGAGAGAAAGCAAAAACGAGGAGCAGAAGAGATCCATGCAAGAACGCTGTAAAGATAGCAAAGATGAGATCTCATCGCAAACCAGATCACATCAGTCAGATTGGAATAGATCACGAAACTCCTTGGCTAGACTATGCTCTAAGAATGAAACGGAGCTAAACTGAACTTAGTTAATAAAACACATTACGTACCGTAAAGCCTTATTTCAACTCGAGATATTTATTATTTCACATTTACAAGGAACCATTATTAATGTCAGTTAGAGACTACCAAGTTTCAAATCAGTTTCATCCATTAGAAATAAGCTTGACTACACAAACAGTTGAAATTTTACTGTATTACATAGTCCCCAAGCGCCCTTCATATTATAGCAGTTTAAGAGAATAGAATTTCACAATTTCAAAAATTATGAGTACTTATTTGAAAGTTTCGATTTTCTAAAATGACAAATCGAAGGACAGTAAGGACAAAGCGTAAGATAAAACAAATAATATTTGGTAATTTTATTATTTTCCAAATTAATGTTGTAACCAATATAAACGTACATAGTAAATGAAGCACTTATGTGGTTAAGTACAAATGTGTAAGTAAAGGATTCAGGAAGAATAGAATATAATATCATGTGCCTAATTCAAGAATCCGATCCTGAATCACGAAAACCGTCCAATCAATTTTTAAATGCATTAACTGTTACATTTCTTCCCTTCCGAAACACAGCTAAGAAAATAGAATGAGATGAAATAGAAAGAAAAAATTACGACATATTATTTGCTTTTTGGTAATAGAAACGATAGAACTGAACGAAAAGGCTGGCTACACATGCTCTTTGGCTCCTGATTTATTTTTATTATGGAAAGAAAACTGGGATAATTTTTCTTCAAGATGTTAGCTATGCTCAATTGGACATAAGAGCAGTTTTTCAAAGGCGCCTGTAAAGTAAGTATGTAAATACCTATATAGTGAGTAAATAATCTACTATAACATTACATAATAGACTGCTGAATTTGTTAACACAGACCATAACTAAAAGCCGAAACGTAGGATTTTTCCTATTTAAATATTCAGATAGGTGCAGGCAGATATACCCAGACCAGGTTTGTTCAAAAGTAAAAGTATAAATGTCATTACTGGATATTAAATGTAATTACTCGATGCATAATTAATTTTGAAGTATGCATATTTACAATCGTAATTCTTGAGTTCTATGACAGGTGTAGTTATGTTTGCATGATTACATTATACGGAGCGATTTTGCTTACTGATATAATTAAAATCATTACGCAACGGCAAAAAGACATTAGGTATAGTATTTATTCTAAGATTGAACATTTCTTTTGTAAACACACGTGGAAGGAAATAACTCTATGCAGTTAGTTTCCTCACATAAAAACAAGGCATGAAGTTACCTAACGTTATGTTTCGTGAAAGTGCTAGGTATCATTTGGAAATTTTAGAGTAACATTTGCTGCGTGTGTCTGCACGCACTGAATGAGTTTCACTTACATAAATACGTGTAGGATGAAGAACGAATTCAAGAGCTCAATCTCATTTTTCTATCTCCTGTTCACACCAGCTAAACTAATGGACTCTCGAAATTAAATATATAAAAATACTTTAGCATAGTATGATGCAAGGTGCGAAGCATTTCATTAGCATTACACTACAAGTCTACAATGCTAAACTTGACTTTTTTTAACAATACGTCTACTTTGTAACAATATTATTATTAAACTGGAAACAGATTTCGTGAATAATTACTTCTGGTATATACTTATATTAAAAAAACTCTCCCAGTGATAAAGCCAGTTGTGGGTTTACCACTAATACTGATACTAGAACTTTTGTTACATTGCAGTATATCTAGTATAATGCAAGTAATAATCACAATTACCTACATAGTTTACAAACCGACAGACACACCAATAAAATCAATACTACATTATTTCATATTGTTCCAACAAAATATGCAGTTTATTGCTATTGGTTTGTTAGATAATGACAATGACGTATGAAAAGTAGGCTATAGAAGAACTATAGAAGATAATATGGAATAGTAATCTCTACAAGAATCTATATATTATGTAGTATATTGTTTGGACCAATCAATACATGTAGAGATCTATAGTATACTATTTATATAATAATAAAAATAATATCCCTAAGTACATTGTCAGTAAAATGGGAATATATAGAAAAAAAATAGGATGGATAGAGTAGGAAAGTGCATATGTAGGAGGAAGGAAGGAAGAGGAAGGTCTAGTTGGGTGGGATGACAAGGCACAGTAAAGCATGGCAGGCACACGGACAAGAGTACATATAGAGAGCAGAGACACTAAAAGGGAAGTCACAAGTCACTCTGTAAAAGTGAACTGTTGGCTTTTGGTGAGCATTGAACATGCAAAACAAGGATGGGGTAGTGGAACCAAGTTGTTAATCATGAATATTTGATACATTGAATAAAATGAAACAAGTTTGCATCATGCCTTCACTATAAAATATACATTACGTAGGTATATGCCCTCCCTCTCCGTATTTTGTTCAATTGATGCTATGCATGTAGAACTGCATGCATTTTGTATTGTACTGCCCATATTGCTTGTGGCATACTCCTAGCTATCATGTGTGTTGAAATACATCAAGTCTATAGAGTAGGAGAAAAACAGAATTTAGAAGCAAAGCTTTTAAACCAAATTGTAGAAGGATATTAACCAAAAGTATTTATCTGGAACTCGTCTAGCCAAATACAATAGAACTCTCTGCTGCTATTTTACCTAATGTATAAGTATAGTATTTATATATTTCTAGGGAGAATGAGTATCATTATTATTTACATTTCTAAACTATACATGACATAAAATAGGTGGGTAAAACCTATCTGTCTATTTACACAGTGCCTATATCGTCGTCGTAAGTCATATTATATTTTGACTTGAATGATTGAATAACCTCACTACACGACAGACAAGCTAGGCCAACTCAAATTAAGCAATGCCAGCCCAAATGTATTTACAATACATATGTATGTGCTTTATCTGACAATCTGACATTAAGCTTCCATAAAATGCCTACTGTGATTCTTAGTAACATCCTAACTAACTGTAAACGCTAGCAGATATACAGTTGATGCAGATAGACATTGCGACATGCATTAGAATATAAATACAATGTCCAAATCTCGGCTATGTTTTTCATGAGTCTACAATGTTTTCGCATTCATTCCATTTTGGCCATATGGCTTTGACTTCTTCATGTGCATTAAAACGAACATGTAATGTGCGTGGTGATGTACATCACATTTGCATGCAGAGCTAAAGTACCCATTGCTACCTAATTGTTCGTAGACGAGACGAGAGAAAGTCAACTTTCAATTTTCTTCCATACTCAACACTCAAACTGTAAAAACAACTCAATTAACCACTAGTCCTTATAGCATTTTATTTCCTATATATTTTGTCCAGTTCAATGAAATTTCTCCTAAAGTCATTCACTTACAAATAGTAACATTCAAATACTACTACGCTGAGCTCTGTTTAAACTGAGCATGACAGTATGATGAGTCTTTAAGTGCGGAGTAAGTTACCGTAAAAGTTAAAATTGATTAAAAGAGAAAATTTGGCAAATATGAAAATTATTGTGACTCAATATTTTTAATCTCCAAAGGAAAAGGGGGGATATTTTATATACCATTATATGAACCTTTTCATTTGCAAAGATCATCTAGCCCATTCAAAGGTAAATTGCTGTGTGATTTTCAGGGGATTTGCATGAAACGAATTCTGAGTCACAGTTTTGCTAGGCTTCAAGGGATTTGGCTGCTAAGCGCATGCACAGAAATTCATCGTATTCATTAATCATCATCCTAATCCTTTATTCACACATGGAGGGATTACTATACTGGTAAACAAACGAAAATTTATCCATTGTGAATTTCAAATACTATCAGTAAGTATTAAAAGACATACATAGCTAGAAAAGGAAAGTATTGCTACTCGCTGAGCTAAAATACACAGAAAAGACAAAATAAGTAATCAAGCTGCCAAAAATCGATAGAAATCAACACATTTAAAATACTCGTGTATTCTGTGCAGGGAAGGAGACAATTGTGACAAGTAAAATGGTTTTCTCAGCAGCAGATAATTTTCTTGCAAACTCATAACGTTTACTATTCATAGACATCTCTTTCGACAGGGCAAATTGTATGATCTGATACGATATTCGACAGCATCAATTTTTCACTGGCCCTGAATTGCAGATATTTTTACCCAAAGCTTTCCATGAAATTCAACTGGTTTTACTACATAGCACACAAAATAAATACATTCTATATCTAACGCATTATTCATCATCAGCACAAACAGCACAGGCATTATAGATGTTGTGTGCATTCTGCCACACTCCTCTTACGTTTATTTACTCGCACAATCGATTTACATAGTACAACTTCTATAGGTACTACAAAATGCCTAAGCATAAATAAATTAGCAAAATAAAGTTTTATATTATCAATTTTGCTTGTAGTAGAATATAAATCTACGACGATGTTTGATATTTGAGTACAGTCTAAGTCTAAAGAGTCGAAAAGATCTCATTAGGTACCATCAATATATTGACTTAATTGTAACTACCAGTCTTGCATGCATAATATAATTATAATACGCTGTCAATGTCGATATTGTACTATGGTGTTACAGTAAACATTCGTACTAATAATACGAACAGTGCAGAACAGAAAGTAGATTTATGTAGAAAATTCAATTTGGTACGTAGAAGAATATAAGTAAGGAGGGGAAGGAATAGTCTAAGTAGTTTGTATATTAAAGTTAACTAATAGTAATAAAGTGAAGCATAAGTAATGTAAAGTAACAAACCTGAAAGAGTCGAAGCTGATGGTCCCAACCACCCATGAGAGGACTCGAGCATTTTGGCCTGAAATGCAATGTAATTATTCATTCAGTCTTGTAAATGGAGTGCAATTCAATATTGATGAAGAACAATATTATGATGTTGGTTGATATTTCTCGTTTCGTTCCATTTCCATCTCTTCTTGTGCTGCATGGAAGGCTTGGCCAAGTCTAGTGACTTGGCTTTCAGTTTTACTTTGCCTTTCCTTATTCACTGTGTCTAGTACTGTCAACCCTAAGGTCTAGAGTTACACTTCAATATATGCAATATTCATAGCTACATCTACTCACATACCTACACTAAGTAACGGTTAACTTATCTCTTTTCACATCACATGCCCTAGCAAAATCTGAAACTATACAAACACGGATTTCTATTTATGCACTTGAGATTGGGAGACAGAGGACACTGTTACGTACAGTATTGGCACAGCAATAATATAGATAGACGCAGTCTTTAAACTATTATATTAGAACATCATAAAATATGCAACTACAATTAGGTACTTAAGGGATAGAGTTACAAAGCTAGGCTTCTATCCTAACGCGACGCCACTATATGTAGACAGCTATATTTACTCTGTTGGTTGTTGCCATCCTTGTTAAGTAAATTAAACTAACTCAACCAAGAAATGTCTAACAACATAATCTATGACATGAAAACTCTCACCATGAATTAAATACGATCAATCTATGTGTGCCTACTTTAAAGCTAAAACTTGAGTACGTTCTGTATTTACTTATTCAAACGCTCCTAGCTACGCTGTACATACTACGCCTTGAGTACAGGCCTGCACTTCCAATTTCCTGTCCTCCCATTAAAGTATTAAAGATTATTATAAATACATAATAGCATAATGGGCATCGTATGAAAATACTTATTTTACAAAATACAGATTAATTTTGAGCAAAAAGCTTTAGAGCAGGAATGTACCTACACAAGACACTTTTTAATCTACATACTTAGATGTTATTTCTCCTATACTCCTATGTGAATACCTATATATCTTTCATTACATTTTCTGTTCCTAAAACTCCTTGGATAACAACTACATCACATCTTCACTTCAGTTATTACTATTACCTCCTGATCAGTATCAGTCCTTTGAAAGTTATTTAAAAAGTTATTTCGTGTAAGAGCCACTAGCAATGAAAATCATCCATTTAGTATTTCAAACGGATATACGCATAATTTACCATACAAATCCAAGGCTAAGATTTAAAATATTCCTTTCCATTTTAAATTCAACATAATATTATTTCTATTTAAGTACTTTACACACACCCAGATGTATTACGTAATATCTCGTTTAGTTGTGTATGCGATATAATCTTTAATAAAATCATAACCTTGAGTTCATACGTACTAAATATAGGTAAGTTAGCATATAATATTTTACATACATATAAAACAAAATGGAAGCAGTAAAATGAAAATGCAATAAAATGTTCTGTTTAATCTTGATGTACAACTGTGTGCGTATCTTATTTTGCATGTACATGTTCAATGGGCCATATAATAAACACCCGGCAAACTAATCACAGAATACAATCAAATCCTCTTGCCACAAAAGTAAATTACAGACTGTATGTTGAGTGTCACTGGATTCTAGCCCTGTGTGGCTACAGCCAGAGAAGTCAATCAAGATTACGTACCTGTGAATATCCATTTACTACTTGCCCTGATAAACTACATGGTAGGTATTTATTCTTCTTTACCTCCAACCCAAAACCTCTTTATTTAGTTTCCAAATTATGCATGTAACAAAACACCATACGTTACATGTAAAGTTTCTTTAGCTTTCACTATTTCCACTACAATTTTCGTCTGAACCGACATGAAACATTAGAGTGACTAAAACCGAATTCGTTCGTGTAAGATTAATAATTACTTCCTGTTTTCCTATAGGAGCTAGAGCAGGTACATTATTACCTGACTTCTCAATCTCCATACACTACCACCCAAAAGTAAATATATACAATATTAGTAACCGTAGCTGGCTAGTTGTTCACTAAACATGATATTATTATCTAAACCTGCAAGACTAACAATAATACTGGAGAGCACCCACAAATTTGTATGCATAATGATGGTAGCTGTACTGCTGTACACTATAGTTTTGGTTTCTACAACTGTGTATTGGCTGTTAACATAATATGCTGTAATTTTCTGCAAGACATTATTTATTTACGACATAATACTATGGACCCTGACTCCTGACTTATTTTTAATGGTTCCTTCCTAGGAGTTACACACTCCCGCATAACATAATCCGATTTACTACGCAAACTACGCATCCTGGCAAAAAACAGCAATTTTGAAAGATGTACGTCTACTTGTGAAAAAAAAACTAATTTCGTTGACATACCCTTAAGTAAGTATATAAAATTTACTAACAAAAAGGAAAGGTTTATTTGCACGGCAATAAGTATGTAAGCGCGCAAATAAAATATTTTATTAGCAAATGACATGGCAAGGCATGTAAAGGCTAAATACTTTTCTATTAAAATTTTAAGTTGCCTAAGACGCAGACTCACTACACTGTTCATTCCATATCATGTTAAAACACCCGGACAGTGAAAAACACATTTATCGACCTATTAAGAGATAAGTCTAAGGAGATAGTAGATTGATTATTGCAATTTTTGTAAATGTAAATGAAGATGTTCTCTCAATTCCAATCATGTGGTATCTTGAATACTACATTATACCTTCACAATTAATCATTTGAAAGAACGGATTTAATATCGTTGATATCAGTTCCTTGAATGAACTAAAAGATAATCAATGTAAGAGAAACTTTAGGCCTTCATTTTCCAAAATAACTGAAAGACCAATTCAAAAATATCAGTATCAGCAAATCAGCAAAGGTACAAGTGGATTACTCAAGTCGCAGAACTTTCAAAATATTCTTAAAGTGAGATGGCACATGCACATCATCTATCTACCAGCATACTTCCTACATATACAATTAAAAGCTATTTACTTATCTACATAAGTATTGAAGAGTTTCAACTAAGTAGGTATCTCCAACAATATTTGGGTATTTGCATTTCATTTCAATTCTAGCAATTCAACTAATAATGTCTTAACAAACCATACTACTACGCACTTTACGACGTTATTCCTTGCTTTTCGGACTGTGCGTACTGTAATTTGAAATGTGCTTTATGATGCGTACTCTAATCACTTCAGTTCAGTGTCATAGGAATCCATCAATACTAGTAAGATGGTAAAATTCCATGTTATTTCAGAAGCGTTTTATTGAACTCCTCACTAAGGAAGATGAATTTAAATACAATAATACAAATAAGTAGTCCCTAGTACTGATAGTAAAAGGTTTAGTACGTAGAGCAAAGATCAACATATCCTATTTAGATATATTTATAGTGATGAATATGAGCAAATAGCCCATTAAACCCTACACGTGCAATAAATAACTGTATCCACGTCTATAGAAAGTAATTACAGAAAGTATTTAGCTATAAACGTAAATGTAGCATGCACCTCTAAATATTAGTAGCTACATGAATGAGTATTGAGCGACTACTTGCAATCTTTCCTCCGTTTCAGACATCCAAATCCAAATAGTTACTAGTGTCTATTATATATTTGGTAGAGGAAATGCTTTTATTAGAGCTTGTAAAGTGTAAAGCGGCAATATAAATATATAGAACATGTATTTAAAGTGAACTGCTTAAACTTGACTTGACTGGAATCCTATCGTTGGATTGTGTGGTGGATGGAGCCAACGGAACGGGTTTCGTTGACGGGGAAAATGACTAAGGTACCCGCATACGGGGCTCTCCCAACAACTAAAATAAACATGAAGCAAATGTTTATGTTAACATAAAAAATAAATATTCCTCTCCTTCGCTCTCTGTCTCTCTTTGCATTTCGTTGCTTGCTCTTGCTTTGCTTACCATTACGCACATACGAGAGATATTTATATGGCTCCCTATATATCTGTATAATATTATTTAGCTGCATCTGTACATGTATAGATAGATAGAAAGATGTAATGGCTCAGTCAAATCATCTTGCTTTCCTTTCGTTATGTTGTTATAAACGTGCGCTAAAGCTGCAGTTAAAGTTTCTGAAACGATCATACCTATAATATTATTCTTTGTATATATTTGATAGTAGTATATACATAATGGTAATAACTAATGTATACATAACACATGCATGTAGGCAGTATAAATACATAACTAGATCTGACTACATCCATTTTCTCTATCCAAACTAATATTAATGTGTGTAAAGTATAGCATATTATTATGTAGGTACGTAGTTATATTCATCCAAACTATTTATATTGCTAGTTATCTTTAGCTTCAGACAAGCAGACAGAGAGAGAAGATTAAAGTTGAGTATAATGTTCGGATATGTATGTATTTCCCCCCTACTAATGCTTTACGTATTTGTTATAGAGGATTTTATGGTTAGTCTGGCCAGAAGAGGGAATAGATAAATAGGAAAAGAGACAGACAAGGGATCTATCTATAGGTATGCATTACTATTTGTATTTGTGATGAAGTAATTCTTTCTGTGTATGTATGTGTGTTCTGAATGGTTTTGTTGTACATGTATTACGTGTAGAGAGTTGAGTAGTAGATGGTGTACAAGAACTTCTCAACTCAACTCTGAGCTAAGCAACTAAGCCTTTCTAATAATATTGCAGGTCGTTCTGCGTTAACTTTTAAGGAGTAAGAAAAACTAACAGAATGTAATATTGCATTGCCCGCCACCCCAACTTTCTTCCACTCTGACTGAATACATTAATTTTCCACATGAAATCGATCGATATATCAAAAATGAGCATGAATAATTTCCCCACGGATAGAAATAAATCGCAAGCTTGAATTATTTTACTAGATCCCTTCCACATACATTACAGTATTATTATGTACAGTGCGTATCTAACTACGTATGTAATGTACCTGGAGCTAGTACATACCTACATCTCATTTAGATTTAGATGTGCAAATTTCATCCGGCTCACTGAATCTTCTTCTTTTACAGCCTGTAACGTAACCTATAGCTATCATAATAATAATAATAATAAGTTCCTTCCTACATAAGATTATCCCATACATACAGATACAGTTCAACTCATACTTATAAAGCTATGCTATGACAGTCTTAACAAATATCACTCCAGTAAACAATATCAAATGATATTACTCTTTGCCAAGAAGAAGAACAAGATAATATGGAAAGGTTCGTTAAGCTAACGATAAGACATTTGTATGTTACTCTTTAAAATATAAAATATCAAGAGAAAAGAGCAAGCTTCATTGCATTCCATTCCATGTAGATAGAGTCTCAGAATCTCAACACTCGAAACTTTCTTGTTTTTCTGCGGAAAAGTACTTTTTAATATTATCCTCACCAACTGTACATCAACACAAGAGCTTATTCCTTATTTACTTATTTTCTTGCTATTGTTGTACTTTTCTGCAC